>VUQG01036540.1:0-20202 GCA_015106755.1 Etia nguti
CTGAGCAGAAAACAAGATTTTGTCTTTAAACTGTTTCAGATAGAGTGGGTGTACATTTTTTTTTTTTTTTTTTTTTTTTACAGTTTTAACAACTTAAATGTGTTTTCAGCCCTGGAAGTTTCGCGTTGTTAGCTTCTGTACTAAAGAAGCATCGAGGGATCAAAAATTTCTACCCCGACACACTTCAAAGGCATGTGACACTTGCATTTTACATGGTTTGAAGGTATAACTTTGCATGGCTTCATTAAACAGCCTCAAATTAGTTTTCAGCTCATTCTGAGGTGGTTGGGTGGGACCTTCTGTAAATTTTAATGATTTTATATGAAATGGCCCAAGAAGAAGCTGAGGTTAAGGTTATGCGTGTGTTCACTTACCACACACATAATAACAAAAACTGCTTTCTAAAAGGTCAGCTGTGTATATGTAAATGAGATAAAACAATATTTATGCTAGGACTTGATTAACTATCATTGTCTATTTTTAATGAGCCATGGCGTATCACAAATTATTTACATTTTAAACAAATATCTCCAAAGTAATGATATCTATCCATCATTGCTAAAGAGCAGTATGTCTTTAATGGATTGTCACATTTAGCACATATTGCTAAATCAATCATTAAAATGAAGAATGACTAGAGTAGAGAGAGTTAAACTGGAAAGGAGGGTTGAAAAGGAGGTAACAATCTTTAAAAAAAAACTGACAAATGATATGGGTTTAAAGTACAGTTTTGCAACACCAACATTTTGGCTGTGAAGAATCAAATTTAGATGAAATGACAAGAAATGATAAGTAACTTCAGGATTTGCAGGTGACAGCTCTGCATAAATCGATGCCCACAAACCTCAAATAACTGAAGCAACGTTGTAAAGACAAGACGGCCAAAATCCTCCACAACTATAAGAGAGGAGGATAAAGTTATAGAGAAAACTATTTTACATTATTGCTTCTAAAGATGGCTACTGAATCGTGAGATGTCCTTAGTTTTTCACAGGACTGGGTGGAGGCTTTGCTTATTCTCTCATTTCTCTGTGTGTGAAGGGAAAACGTTTATATTACCTTATTTGACAGAAATACATGCATTTGATGATACATTTTTTGATTGTCTTGATTTTCCATGAATGAGTGTGTGCAAAGTTTCCGTTTTGCTTGATGCCTAAATATAAATGCAATGATGTCTAAACTAATTATTTTGTATGTCTACATATTGTAAGGCTAGAATAATTAGGGTTCTGATGGTTAACATTAAACAGGTGGGCTGAGGTAGTGAGTGCAAGGAATATTGTTGCAGTCAACCCTTTTTTAGGTTTTCTGTGTACAAATCAGTGTATAAAATGTCATTAATGCACATTAAAAGGCTTAAAAGAAAATAACTATAAAATCATTGGTAAATAAGATTAATAGCCTTCAGTTTTCATAAATTAAATGCTGTGTGCCAAATTGTGTAGGTGTGCTGTTTTTTGGAAAAAGAAAGGGAGAAAGAAACAAAGAAAACAGTAAAGGGGGAAGAAAGTGGAAAAGAGTGGAAACTTAACAATTAGCGTGTGTAATGAGGCAGGCGGTTTGTTTGGTGCTAAAGTGAGCAGGGCTTTATGGATGGTTGGTATTCAGCTATGTGGGATTGGCAAGGTGGTGGAGAAGAAGAAAGCTTTGAAGTCTGAGGAAGAAAGCAAAGTAAAGAAAGTAAAGGAAGTGATAAACATTGTGCCATTTAGTATTGTAAGATAAGTGGGAGAGATGAAGAAAGAGGAAACATGGAAATTGCCTTTAATATCTTGATCATTTCCTGAATTTGAAACAGTAAACAAGGTTATTTTGAAAAGTGTTCCATTTCTCAAGTTCATTGTGATATTACATATTTATTTATTTTTTTGTCTGCCACCCACCTCTTTTTTTCCACACTGATACATGGGAACAATATTCACTGTGTAAATTACATCATCAGGCAGCATCTTTTTTTTTGGTTTTGTTTTGTTTTTTCGGGCAAGACACCACCTCTTCAGCATGTTTCATACGAAACTGAATGCACTCAACTGTTCAGTTTCCATAGTGTGTCAAGGAATGGGTGAAAAACAGAGAATTGCACTTTTTCTAATATTTTAATCCCTATCAATTTATATATTCTGTCTCTTCAGACACCAATACATCTATCCCTTGTGCTGTGCTGCGAAAAAAAAGTGCTGTCTTTTCTTGACAAGTACTATTTACTGTATAAGATAGAAAGAAAAAGGAAGAAAAAAGCAAAAGTCTGTAAAAAAAGAAAAAAAAAGAAAGGAATGGCGACTAGTTTAATACCACATTAGAGATATCACATTTTCTGTTTACCAAGTTTTCCAAGGTAACACACAGCCCCAACTTACACAGTTTGGCGAAAGCATCAAAATTAGGCTAATAACATTTTTGTGTGTGTGTGTGTGTGTGTTTGCCAATTTGGATACCAGCAGCATCAGTTTGGTAGAGTAAATGTACAGTGAAGCCTTTAAATGAGATTTCCACCACTTGCAAAAACGAAGTCATGTCTAGCCAATTTTTATGAAAATTAAATCATCTGACCTCATAAATCATTTCAGAAAAGTATATATTAGTGGCTGCTATATTTGAAGACTGTTGCCTATTAAATGCTAAGCTACGGTCATATTGATAGGAATTTTTTAGATTGTAAATTAAAAGGAGCAAGTTTGTATTTATAGTCATATTTTCTAAGTTGGGCGTGAAAAATACTTTTGGAAAGGGATTAATTTGATGGCTTCATCAGGTGGTGACTTTCAGTTCATGCTGAGGTAGTATAAAGTGGCGGGAATGGGAATTAGCGCCTCTAAGTCTGAGGCCATGGTTCTCGGCTGGAAAAGGGTGGAGTGTCCACTCTGGGTCAGGGATGAGTTGTTGCCCTAAGTGGAGGAGTTTAAATATCTCACACAAGTGAGAGTGCAGCAGAATATAGACAGCAGGATCAGTGCGGTGTCAGCAGTGGTGAGGATGCTGTACTGGTCTGTTGTGGTGAAGAGAGAGCTGGTCGATATGGTTGATCTGCATAACTATCCTGGCTACGAGTTGTGAGTTGTGACCAAAGCAAGAAGATCGAGGTTACAAGGGGTGAAAATGAGCTTCCTCCGAAGGGTGGCTAGGCTTTCCCTTAGTGATAGGATGAGGAGTTTGGTCTCAGTTTCAACACAGAGTAGAATCACTACCCCCCCCTCACATCAAAAGGAACAAGTTCAGGTATTTCTGACTAATATGCCTCCTGGGTAAGATGTTCTTTGCATATTCTACTTGGAGGAAGCTCTGGGGCAGATTCAGGACACATTGGAGAGATTAAATCGTTTAAACTGGCTTGGAAATCTTTTAGTATCCCTTAGGATGAGCTGGAGGAGGTGGCTGGAGAAAGGGAGGTCTGGGCTTCTCTGCTTAAACGGCTGCCACCAAAACCCTGATAATTGAAAGAAAATGGGTGGCTGACTTTCAGCATCAACTCCATGATCCAATCAATTCATCTGCTGGACCAGAGGTTCAGAGCATTGTAAGGATTTAAGAACATATTTCAGGACATATTTATTTCCCTTAGTGAATGTGTTGTTTTTGCAGTGAAGCATATTCTATATTCACTATAAATTCTCACTGAATTCCATCAGCAGAATTTGATGCCCTATCTGCCCACTACACTCAGAAAGCAAAGATAAATCCATCAGATGTAGCTTTTCCATATTCAGCTGATGCAGATTAATAGTCCCGTACTGGGACATACACACACATGTATTCCTCCAGATAGTTAATCATGTGCATGACGGTCCAATAGGGAGGAAAAATCTGGAATACCAGTTGGACTTCTGGGTCATGTGTGTCTTGGTGTGTGTATGATTTGGCACTTTGCCTATCCTTCCACGAGCCACGCAGCAAGAGGTCCTAGTTGGAATTATCCCCATGAGTCTTGCGTGGATACACACAAACAGCCACTAACCCTTCCAGTCCACTGTGGGTCATTTACCAAACCGCCTGTCAACCCTAAATCCCACCTTCACCTGTCAGAAGCTTCCTGTCCACTTCCTGTTTCTGTCAGATGCAACACAGAGGCCTGCTTTTGCACATAGACGTACTGTTCATTCATCGCCATTACCATTCATTCTAATAGGAGCTTCCTGATATAATGCTTTTTTTTTCTCTATCCTTTTTTGGCGTCTTTCATCATCTGCTACTACACACAGTCTGTGGATGCATTCATGTGTGCTTGCTGAGAGAAGCCAGTGTCACCAGTATGCCCAGTATTGTTTAATTGGTATAATTAACCTGTTATCATGGTAATTAACCTGGGCAACAGTTCTGTCAACATTATAATGACAAACAGATGGCACCACTGCTGCCAGCCCTGACACAAGGACATTTAGATGCACTATCTCCTCCACATGCACACGTGCACATAGGCAGGTTCTCATACAGGTTCTTTATGTCCTTGCACTTTGTTGTGGACATACTGAACCTACACGCGGTTATTACACAACACCTTTTTCTTGTCAGCTTTCACAGGCTGTACATTTAAGAAATCTAGCAGGACTTCTTCAGGTTCAGTTTCCATTGTGAGTATGATTAAAGCTTAGCATGCCCTCAATGGCAATAAGACGGACTGGAAATTCACACAGCGGCTGCCATGAAAAGTCACCATATGGAAGCCAGTATTAATTGTGTGAGGATTTACAGTGTCACTACCACAGCTTCCCCTCTGTTCTCTGTGCTGTTATCTCACTGACAAGCTGCATAAAGGCTTCCAGTGGGAACAATAGAAAGTAAATGAATCTAGACCAAATTGTCAGGCAGTGTAATCAGTGGAGCATGATGGGAGCTTTGATTTGATTACTTCCTGGTGTTTTGGGCCAATCAGGATACATTTTTTACTGGTACTGCAGTGTCTGATCTGATCAACAGAAGGCCCTGTCAGAGTTATGAAGGGGCTGTTTTAATAGTTTATGATGGGAAGGATTGAAAAACATAATTTAAAAGGACCGAGAGACAGAGAGAAAAGCAGAAATCGCAGAAATCAAGAAAGAGAACCAATATGGTGCGGATAGACAGGATAGACCTGGAGAAAGGAGGGTTATCTTGATGAAAAGCAGAAGCCCGTTCGATCCCCAATGTGTTTCTTTCTGTGTGTGCAAGGATGTGTGTGTGTGTGATAAGTCTGTATAGGGACAGTTTGATGGCTGTTGGAATAGTTAATAGTTCCATAGCCTCTCTTCCTTCACCTCCACCATGGCGGTCCAATCAATTAGTTCCACCCTGACAAAAAGCAGGACACACATAAGCACAGTTTTCTTTAATTACGGCAGGTTGCTAGGGTAGTAGCTGCTACACACATTAGTTGTTTTTTTTCATGTTTGTAAAACCCCTTCCAGACTATATTAGGCTCATTGTTTAATTATCCAAAACACACTTAGTTTTATGTCAGAGAACTATTATTTTAATGAACATTTGCAAAAATAGTTTTTCCCTGTTAAAATTATCTTTAAATGGTGCCCTGTTTATCACACATCATAGGTAAAAACTTGATTTTGACTGGCTAGTGTTGCTTGGAATGATCAAAACGGATTGTACATGGAGCACTGCTCAAAGTTTCAGTTATGAAATGAAAAGACTTAGATTGGCTTCTTACAAAGTCTTTTAATTTCTTTTTAAGAGATTATATGTCAATCTTATTTCAGTTTCCACTTTAGCAGTCAGCAATAGATACCGAAACTAAAACAAGAGATTTATTCCTCATATATATGTAAACCGCAGATTTAGAACTCGACTTATGCACCATATTCATGAGGCGAGTCACCTTGAATTTAAAGCCAGAGGTGAGCTCACAAGTTTGCGTGGTGATGACATGATCTACGCACAACCTCTTTCTGAAGGTGTCTTTTGGGAGCATGTGTGTCAGTTTGGGTCATGACGAGAGAAATCGCCCACAGGGACAGCAAAGCGAGATAGAAAACAGACTCTGCTTCAGATAAACACAGTTATTGTAGTTGTCAAGGTCAGTGCAGGTACACAACTCTGTGTATGTGTATACCTGTGTATGGGTGGTTGTATAGTTGCTGTGTGCTGGTGTATACGTGTGTGTTGAAGTGTGGAAGAGTCATTGAAGGCAGATCTGGAGAAGTGTCATGACTTTAAATCTGTATAACTCTCTAACCCTTTTTGCTTCCACCCTGTAGCACCAATTTGTTTTGTTTACAAATGCCATTGCCCCATCTTTACATCCTCTTAAACATTGGCCATCAGCAATCATTAATGCAAACACCATCAACTTTGTCCAAACAAACTGTGATTGTAATTGAGGTGTCAACAAACAAATGAAAATGTAATGCTTCCTCTCATCTTGGTTTAGATTTGCATTTCTTTAGTCACCTCTTCTCTCTCTCTCCTCTGTTATACTTTTTATCTTATGTACTGTCAGTCTTATGTACTGTCAGTCATTTATATAAAACCCATATGCTGAAAACAAAAGAATTATTTTACATGACTGGCTGTTTGAAAACATTTGGCAAAAGTCTTTTAAACCCACAACACAGCTTTTCTAGATGGTTCTTTCATAATTTTGAAAACTGTCTAACTGTTCCATGAAGCAACCACAAGGTTAACACAATAACCTGATGGCTTAACCAAGTTCTCGCCTTATCTGAGCCAGTGCAAAGTGCTGAACTTTGATATCCAGTTATATGATTAAAAGCCACCTTTTATGGTATTAGACCAGGCAGCTTCATAGCTCGGAAAGCGTATTGGTGGTTGTTTGTCCAGCCAAGCCGTGTTGACAGTATAAAATCACATAAATATAAAACCAAATCTCCCGTGAGTGCTTATGAGAGCAGAAGGCAACAATTGTCATTGTGCTACAATTATTTTTCCACCAGGTGGCGCACTGCTGTAGTGTTTCCAGCCTCTCTGATGTGGGGGGTACAGGTAGGGCAGAGATTATGCAGCAATAAGACAGTGTTAGATGTGCTTTATCTCACATCCTTGGAGTTAAACGGCTGTCAGTGAATATAGAGGTGTTCCCATCGCAAACCCCACTGCAGTCAATCATATTCACTTTAAAAGATCTCCAGGTTGTTGATTGTGGCTGAAACACTGAAGAGAACTAAACAGCAAACAGATGCAGAAGCTCTAGTGCTGGTCTGCTCACTAAGCCGGCATGGAAAACCACATGACCCTCTCGCTCTTGCTGTTTCTGAGTTGTTTTTGATTGTTTCTCTACTCTCTGTTGTTTTGCCTCTTGCTCTTTTTCTTCTTCTGGCAAACTGCAGCAACTTAAGCCTGGTTAATGCCACGTCATGTAATCCGTATTTAAATATGAAACACAATTATACTAATACCTAATTCCAGTGAGCCTTAAAGAAGCCAGCATTAATCGAAACAAGGCATTTTCCTTTGTGCTTCATGTTTGTTTTTCTATGTTTGGATATGTGGATTTCTGGGATTTACCCTTCTCGTCATACCTTCATTTCTCTATGAACATGTGTAGGTATTTTAATATGAATGGGTGTGCGTGAACTCATGGAAATATTTGTCAAGCTCAGTTGTTTAATATCTTACAGACTGAGGCCAGTGTTTCTCTGTGCAAGCAGTCAATTGAGTTAGCTCAGGCAAAATGCGTCTTTAAACTGGAGATTATATGCTTGTGTAAAGTCCATTTCTCTGCTGAGCACATCTTTGAAGCACATTATGAGCTCTGAACTTAAAATGGCCCTACTCTTCCCAAAAATCCATCTGTGTCTCTTTCACTTCTTTTTTCTCTTCCTTCTTTGTTCTTTTGTCCTTGTTTCACACCCCTACCCTATCCATGATTCCTCTACTTTGTTAGGTTTTGTCATACAACATATTGACAGCACACTTTAAGTCTTATGTATTGTGCATATTTTGTGTACTGGGCAAAGTCCAGATCTATATTTTTTCAACCCACGAAAAGATGTGTGCTTTTAATGGTGCAGCATTCAAGAACATCTTTGTAGAAACAGGGATTTCTGTTGCCTCGTGAGTGCTTGTGACACGCTTTCACCACGAGCATTAGATGATATTTTTATGGGAATAACAAAACTCGCTATCAGACATTTCCTGAAAGGCACACTCCAACTGAGACTGGGGAAGGAGAAGATGAACAGATGGACAAATTGGTAGGCAGGCAGACAGGGTGACAGAGAGTGATAGCTTCCACACAGCAGTTCTAAATTATAGTGAAAGGAAATGAGACACAAAAAGAGAGAAATGACGTAAAAGATAAAAAGGAGACATAAAAAGACAAAGGGGAGAGGAGAAGAGCTGGGGATTTCCAGGAAACTCAGTATGGATTCCTGTAGTCTACAAGGAATTTGAAGTTAAATAAAATTGATTGATTCAAGGTGAATGTGCTCAACTGTTGGCAGAAGGAAAGATATCACCCAATTTTTTTTTTTCAGTTTTGATGGTGGCTTTTTTAAAATTTCAGTTGAATCTGAATCAGACTTTCTTTCATTACTCTTCTCTCTTCTTCCCCTTTCATCTTTCTCTCATGACACCTATGCATTTTATTCAGTGCACAATTATGTACAGTGTGCTCTACATGAGAAACCCCCAAAAAGAGAGTACACAAAGATTTGAAACACTACAGTGCACAGAATTCCGGTTTCAGTGAGACCGCCCCCTTGTTTCTAGGATTGGGAAAGAAGTGCATGTTGTGATGCATGATTTAAAATAAAACTAATCCCGGCTGCGCAGTTTTACTGTTTATTTACTGCTGCTGTTGAGCTATTCAACTTTATTGTTTCACAGTTGCTACTGGGAAGGAAATCAGAAGAAGTGGTCAAAAAGGGCTCCGAAAAAACACAGAAACTGAATTAAATAATGAATAATAAGGAAAACTGACTGAATGTCAATGCTTCTTTGCCAAGACTGTAATGGCTATAAATGAACTGCCACTAACTGGGACGGTTTACCCCAGAATCCGATTTTATATATTTCCATCCAGGCTTCTAGTTTTATTAGTTCTAGTTTACTGAACTGCTATAGACAGCATGACAGGATGCAATAGTTAATTAATGGTGTCCCGTCTCAGCTGTAATGTTAACTAGCTGAACCTTTCATTTGTTTTGCAAGGTTGTTTTGAGAAACAGGGTCATTACTTCCAGAAAGAGACGTATTTATTTATTTATTTGTGGCATTTTCAGCACCACAAGGAAGTTGGCTTTAGTGTTGGTGTTTAAAGCCAGCATGTGTGAAACAATTTGGTGTAGTATTTAGATGAATAAATAGAATTACATTCACAGAATGACGGATTGATTTTGGTGTAAACTGTTCCTTTAACAGCATCTAGGTGATCAGCTTAAAGTCAAGCATTTGCGTAACTGTGGGGAAAAAAATGCAGTTAAAAAGGAATGTGTACTGCCAAACTGACAATGCTATACATTCTCTTTAATGTATTGAAATGTTAGAAGCATAAAAGCATATTTTGCCCATGTCAATAATCATCGCAGCGTTTCTGCTGGATCACCATATGTTTCCCCTTCTCCTCCTTCATCCATCTCATTTACTTTCAATCAGTGCACTTTGTTTTGATCATCAAAACACTTCACTGTTATGGCTTCAAGGTATTTCTTTCATGTTAAGGCTTGGAATGATATTTTCCACATACTAAGACAAAACCTGCCAAAAACCTCCCTGCTTTTCTCTCTCAATATATATATATATATACATATATATATATCTCAAGAGTGAGCACACGCTAGGTATTTAGGTAGGTAGATAGGTTGATAGATAGATAGGACCACTTGGAGGGAAGGAGAGAAAAGCAAATGAAATGAATTGTAATAAAGGAATGAACCAAAATAATGACAGGAATAGCACTTAATTCAGTCTAAAAGTTTGATTAAAAGTAGTTAATCTAATTAAAACTCAACAGTACTAACAATTTTGATTTAAACTTAATAGTCTGACGATGATTAAAGGGTTTTTCAATGAAAGTCAGAAACCCACTAAATTCTCTCTCAGTGCTTTTTTCTCACTCTTTCTCTCGCTTTCTTTCCTGTATTTGTCTCCCTCTGTCACAATGCCCTCAGCTGAGGTCCCTCAAATACATGTCTGACTGAGTTTTGGACCTCACACATCATAAAGTTGTTGTGAGTGAACGTCATGCCAGCCCAGATCAAAGTTCTTTTTGCCCCACAAATAACACCACATTAGCACAACTTCAGACAGCGGCGACGCAAAAAAGGCTGACATGTGGGCAGAGGGATAGACACACATGAGTAAACACTGCAGATTCCTGGATAAAAGAACCATCCTACCCTTGTTGTAACTAATCTGAAATTTCTGCAAAAATAAAATCAACTAATTGGGATGTGTTTCACTGAAGTTTTTCAGTGTGTAGATTCAAGTTTCATTGCTTCCCACAAAAGCTGCTGCTTTGTTAAATCAGTTTGTTTATGTCCTTTGATCTATTTCTACTTTTTGAGCTTTTCTAGCCTTTGCGATGACATAGAAGTGGGGCTTGGAGATGGAGCACTGAAGGGTTGCAGTCAGGAGAAACAATTGCGTGCGTGCGTGCGGTGCGTGCGTGTGTGTGTGTGTGTGTGTGTGTGTGGGAGAGTGTGGTCATGCTGGGTGAAGACAGGTATGCAGCCAACTAATTAGTTCTGAGGATTAAGCTGAATGATGATTGGATTTAATTAGTCTTTTGTTCCAAGTCTCCCTGTCTTTCTTTCTGTCTATTTCTTTATCTTCCTCTCTCTATCTGTCGCTTTCTTTCACTTCCCCTCTCTTGGTTAGTGTAGAAGTGTTCAGAAATGATCATTCACACATACTTTTTTTTATTATCACACCATTCGATGCTTCTCAGGTAACTTCCACCTCAGCAAGTGTCTGTGCGGGGAGGTGGAAGTGTGCCTTCATGGTTCCTTGACTCTCCTTTTAGGACGTAGGTGTGCCCAGCCAGACGTATCCTCACTTCCTAAAGGTGGGCTGTTATGCTAACACATAAAATAAAGTTAAAAGTTGCTCTGTTTAGTCCATGCCAATGTAGGTGTGTGTCCATGTCTTTGCTTCTGCATCTCCTGTGCACGTCACCTCCTTTTTGTTGTTCATGGGTTTGTGTATGAATAAAGTATGTGCGAGTCAGCACACCACCTTGGATGCAAACACTTCTCAAGTGTTTCCTCCTTTCTGTCTTTCACACACAGAGAGTCAGACATGCATGTGCCAGTGCAGATACCAGATACCCTCCCCTGCTTAATCAGTCTTTGGTTTGAAGAACCCTGACTTCATAAGTGTGCGTGCTGACTCTGTTATGAACTCATTTCAGTTATGATTCCCTATTATTACATGACCTTGGTCTACCACCCACCAACAGTAACAGTATCTGTGGTTAAGTTGGAGGAGGTGCTGCTGGAAAATGAATCCGAGTTTGCGTAATAATGGGCCTCATGGACCCATACGTATCAGTGGAAATGACTCACTCATGCTGGTATTACAAGAAAAGTTATCACATTTGGCTGTGGAACAATTGTCATCACATTGTAAAACAGTATTTAACGTTTAACAGTAATATTGGGCCTGTTATTCCTTTTCACTATGCTTCTTATTACGCTTCCACATACATCAAAATATACCTTCATGATAATGTGTACATATGTTTTTCATGTGATTTCTATATTTAGGTTTTACCTTTAAAAGTTTGCTTCTTTGTTTGCGTTCTGGTTTTTCTTAACTTTTTGTGTTGTGTGTGTGGGACTGTATGTAAACATGTGTGTCTGTGCTGTTAGCCTAGTATTTTAGTTTCAGATGGAGAGGCTGATAACAACTTCTGGAGGTCAGCCAGGCTCGAGTCCTCTCTAACTTTTTTTTACCTTTCTTGGCTCCGAGAGTGTGTGTGCGAGTGCGTGAATGTGTTTTACTCTTCTTGGCTCAGACTTGAGAGCAGTGGGTGGTTTTCTCTGTTTCTACTCTCTGCCAGCACTTTTTCAATCCTTTTCTCATCTTCCACTTTATTTACTCACTCTGCCATGTGCCTGTGGAGGTTTTTAAGTCTATACATGTTTTCATCCGTTTAATGCTATATACGTTCTTTATGCTTTATGCGCAGAATGAATTCCTCTTTTTCAACATGTTTTTCTCTAACATCACATGCGTTTCTTATGTCTTCTCAACTTTTTCTGTCTTCCTCCATTTTTCCAAATCTCTCTCCCCCCCCCCCTCTCTCTCTCTCTGTCTCTCTCTCTCTCTGTCTCTCTCTCCTGTGTCAGTGTCGCCACCTTTTTTAATGGGTGTCACCTGCTAGACTAATGGCTGGGGCTCAATGTGCCATAGCAGTAATTTAACACTGTCACACGTATACACACACACGCGGAGGCACACACAGTGATGGATTACTCGGGGGACTGCTGCAGAAGTGCTGTATGTAGGATGGCCATGCGTGGATATGACAGTAGTAAATTAGAGTGTGTCTTTTTGTGTGTGTATCTGTGTGTGAAACAGAAATGACCACTGCAAGCTCAACATGCTTTGAGAGGAGATAGCTCTTACTGTGTTTTTAAGTGGTTTCTCAGACAAGTTGGAGTTTGCTGGCTTTGTTGGTGGTCATTGGCAGAAAAATACGTAAAGAAATACTCTGTGACATGGTAGTAAGAATAAGTTTCTATTTCTGCTTCTTGCCATCAACATCTGGTTTACAAAAACAATATTTGAGCCAGTTTATGAAAGATTTATGTGTTAGATCATGGAGTAATATATTGAAATCAACAGGTCCAGAATTAAAACTGTATATATTCTAACACAAAAGATAAAGATCTAAGATAAAAATTTCCCAATTTCCTCACCTAAATTTGGCCATAAATGTCTCCTGACACACAACCCAGTCTCATGGCACAGTCAGGAAGCACTGCAACAAGGACACAAATTTTCCTTAAGTAATATGTCTTAGATATATCTGTTGTGTAAAGAGCTTTGAGTTCTTGGGTAGAGTAGAAAGGTGTTATATAAGAACCAGTCCATTTACCATTTTGATTGGAGGATCCCTGCATCGCATAACAATTTTGTTATCATGACTTCACGTGTACCTCTGAACCCCCTTCTGTAGTAACACAAACACCTGCTCATTGACCACAATTTTACTGCTCAATCTGTGTTATGAGGACCAGATTCTAGTGCATCCAAAATCTACTGGCACACAGTAGGTAGCATATTTCTAGCTGATGCACATGTTTTGTTTTAAAAAGTAGTGGGGAGCTGGAATTCAACAAAAGAAATACCATGGTTCAACCAACTGAAAAAAGTGCAAACTATAAAAAATTCAGACCTGATTAACACAAAAGGCAAGGAAAAAGACATCACACTGTGGGAAATGTGGTACAAAAATGCCAGAATAAGATGCTGAGGACTGCCACTTTCATTATTTGCCCTGGCTTGGGTCAGATGATTGATGCAGGGTTGCATTTGAGTTTACCCTAGGTTGAGGTTGCAAGAGAAGGGAGCATTATGTGGCTGTTGTACTGTAGGTGGTCGCAAACACTGAGAAACACACGGAAAGATCAAAACTTCTAAAGGCTTCGGGTCATAAACACCATGCACACACACGCTGCCTCAATTTGAAAGCGGTGGTATGGTCGAATAGCAATGTTTCATGTTCCTTTTCAATACCTAGTTGGGAAAATGAGCAAGAGACAAAGAGAGACACACTGGAGAGACAGAGAGAGAGAGAAAATGGAGGATGGAAAATGCTTGGTGTGCCCATATGATACCCATGTACCGTGCAGTGTTAATCCGTCCATGCACAGCTTTGGACTTCTCCTGCAGAGTTTGGCAAGACCTTAGTCACTTACACACATGAACACTCACAGGCAGGACTTCTGAGGTAGATCTCATGCATGTGTGCGACTGTAGGTTCCTCAGTCAGTGTTTTTATGCATGCAAGTATTTCTTTACGTGTGTGTTTTTATGATTTGGTTTGTTTATGCAAGGGTGTTGAGACCAGTGTGGGTGTGAGGGCTCAGTGTGACTGAATGCTTTCAAAAGGTTTTTGACAGTAGACTGACAGTTGAGGAAGATGGATGGGTTTTAGAAACAAGACGTTGGGAAATCGGACGGGGTTGTGTGTGTTTGTGTGTTTGGTTGTGCATGAGCCAGAATCAATATATGTATCTGTGTGTGTGTGTGCGGGGGGGGGGGGACACCTGCTGAATGATAGACATTTTAGTCCTTCAGACTTTGACAAGAAGAGTTGAGATGACCGTATGTGTGCCATAGAATTCCCCTTTAAATATGCATCCCTAGCAGCAGTTCAGCGCTGCATAGAAAAACAGAGAGAAACAATGACTTCCAAATAGCACTCGTCACCGTCAGCTGTTTCCCAGTTTCTGTAATGTACTCTTAAACAGGCAATCAGTGTGGGACTTGAAATAATAAGATACTGTTTTTACACCAAGTCGTTGAGAAATCTTTACTTATGACAGGTGAAAAAAACCACTGTTGACATGAAGCTGGCAGGTACCAAGTTAAGCTAATTTCAGCTTTAACTTTTAACTGCCAATGGGAGCAGTATTACATATACCTATGACATCTACAAGAGGGTTACATGTGCAACGAGGGCTTGGAGTGCCCACTAGAGACCAACAGTCTGCTACAGAGTGACAGTCACTGAACAAATCGCTCTATATGTAGGTGTAGCTTTAGTGTGATTAGATGTAGGGTTGCTTTAAGTTGTAGTGTTAATGTTGTAGACATTAAAATATGTTGATTGAGAATAGTTTTTCTTATTTATAATATACGGAAATGCAGATTTTTTTATTTTTTTTATTCATTAATATATTTTTAAATGTAGGTACAGTTTCAGTGATCCACTTTTTACTGGTTTGACCTTGTCTCATCAAGTGCTGCTCTAACTTTAGTAATCAGTTCTGAAATTAGAGATATGTGGCTTTATGTATGTTTCCTTCCAAAAGCTAAACATTTCTCAGAAACTGTAGAGGAATCTGAAAACTTGACAGTACTTGACAGAAACGAGACATTTCCAAGTTTTATCAAAAGAAAGACTATTTGTATGAGATCGTGTGTGTGTGTGTAAGTAAGGAAAGACAGAATGAATAACAATTTGCCAGCACTTTCAGGAAAGTGTTACATTCAGGAATATCTTACAATTTTTAAAAAGTTATTTAGTGAGTAAAATAAAAAACAGCAGTCAGAACAAAATTACTAAAAAATCTAAATTATTTCAATTTTTGTAAATTTCTATGCAAATCTTTTTATATCTGCAACCGAAATAAGCCAGCTCAAACTAGAAATGAGACATATTTACTGATCTGCATGTCCAGATTGGTCATATGTCAGGTAAAGTGGACCAAAGCATTGATATATTTTTGGTATGATGTAATCTTAACGTTGGCATTGGATTGCAAGACAGTGGGTACATGTTAGTTTGAGTGCCTAGCTGAAGCAGTGTGTGTCGTCCTCAGCTGACTGGTAGAAAAAGGAAGATTGTTTTAAGTGATGTTCAGTAATGACAAAAAGTTATCATTGTTCCCCCCCATGTTTTCTGATGGCTAAACAAATATTTAAAAATTTCAACAGGAGACAAACCTAAAGCAATGTTTAGACCCCAAAGATGACAAACAGTATGGAACCTACAGGGTCACAGAGTTTTTGGACGAGTGAGCTACAGTCCCAGCTTTCAAGGCCCTCTCCTGGCCTGTAGATTGTTGGTCATTCACTTCCTTTACTTGTCTTATAAATATAAAAGGGAAATAAGCTTGTGTCTGTGAGACAGAAAGATCCTGATAGTCACATACAATAAATTACATTTGAGTAAACTATGACTTAAAGTTGTTTTTAAAGGTCACAAGGCTACAAAAAAAGTCTACTCTGGCTTCCTCCCAGTCACATTAATTTCCTCAAACACACGTGTACACACACACACACACACACACACACACACACACACACACACACACACGCTTGTCTTGCTAAACCTGCAGACCTACATGGTGGTGTTGGTGAGGTCAGAAGTGTTTTCCAGGAGAATTTGTGGCACTGAGATGAGAGATCAACTTCATGAGTACATCTTGGAGCCATTGGCTACCTGTCATTTGTAGACCACAGATAGAGGGTACCCCCAAGAATTACGCACACCACACTGCTGCTTGTCCATTCATTGTAGATCACATGAAAGAAAAGGAGCGGTGGTGTAGAGACATGTCTTGTGAGAGGAAGAAAAACTGAGTGTTAGTCGAAGAACAGAGGTCAAGATGAAAAGAACATAGGATAGATGGACAAAAGATGGAGGGCAGAGGAAAAATTCCATCCAAGTGTGGGGTTGAGGTTAAAGAAGAATGGATTGGGATCCTGTCATCTCCTTGCCTGAATTGTAAGCCACATTGCCCCTCGAGTTCACTCACAGATGAAAGGCTTGCAGCTTCATCCTGTCCTCCAAACACACATGAAGACACACAGCAGCATTCTCACACGTACAAACTAATATCCATGCACTCCATCTTAACACGTACACGCACATGCACAGGTCCCCCCCTGCTGTTTTAACTACTGCTATTGTTCTTTGCAGTGCTTCTCTCTCCATATGACTTCCAGATGGGGGAGCCATAGCTAGCTGTGAAAACTACTGTACTTCAGCTCCAATCTATATGACTCTATACAAGCCCCGCGTGGGTCCTGCTAAGGTGTCAAGACCAAAGTACTACACATGGTAATCTGACCTTCACTACCACCATATTCCTCATTTCTCACAGGTGTCATTCATATAGGCAGGGCGCAATAGTGAAAGCCATATGTGTGGAGCGCAGGGGTGAAAAAATCAGTAGCAGACAGCTGAAATAATAAAGGTGCATTAAAATGTTTCATCTGTATCTGAAAAGCATAAAAATGAATCATTCCATTTTGGCACATTGTTGCAACCAGCTGCTAGCTGTGTGTCAAATCACGCTATATGAATCTCACCTGAACTCTTCTTCAGGCTATTAAAAACATTAGAAAGACACGCAATCAGATTGTATACTTTGTCTCTTCAATTTTATGAATGTGGCAACCAAAGAGTGGACAACAGCTCAGTACATTGATGCATTTCCCAAAGGCTGCTTGAATCCTTAATGTTTGAGCATCCTGCTGATGCTTGCTTGCCATGACATAAATGAGGAAAATACAGAGTAGAACACATCATGAAACAATCTAAAATGTATGTAATGTCATGCAAAATATTCAAGTGCAGTGTTGTTTTATTACATAGTGTTTTACATGCAAACATACAGTCTTTGACTGTAGAGGTTAAGCGTCCAAAGCTTGAGGTGATTAGTGGTTATGTTGATGCTGCTGGACGTGGTTTCTGCACTGCTACGCCTCTAGTGCGGTATGTCTGTGTGGCCATATGTGTTCCATAAAGGTGTCAGATCCAATGCAACACATGGCAGCCTATGTTTAGCCACTACTGTGAAATCTGTAAATCACTTGCGGAGGACTTTTATTCACAAGACTGGTTAGCTTTTGGATTTTGAGTATTTTCCTTTCTTTGGATATGCTAAATAATTCCATTTTTTTTGTAGCATGTTCCACTGTGTTCATTTCTTACAGTTGATTAAACTAATCCTCATTGAGGGGGTTTTTCTTTCTAAAATCCTGTTCAAGTTTTAGTAGAAGAGGTTTGGAAGAAGATTCAGGACACAAAGATCCACAAACACATTCCTCTGGCAAAGTGAGCAAATGGTGCATGCAAGGTCAGGTGTGTATTAAGTTAAAGTCAAAAAGAAAAGACAAGAGCAGCAAGAATAGCTCAAGACGTTACATAAGGCTTCAGAGCTCAGAAAAAATGCATACATAGAGACAAAATGACATTAAAAAAGGAGAATAAAAAAGTGGGCAGATTTGTTGGTTTAACTGTGCACCTATGCTTTGTTAATCTCCATATTCTAAACATTATTACTATCCAGCTCTGTAATAAAAATTTAGGCTATTTAAAAAGTAACAGCAACAATAAAACCCACTAACCATCTTTAAGTAATATGCAGAAATAGAAGCTCAAAGCTGAAGGAATGGCAGGGGAAATACTGAATAGAAATGTTCCTAAAAATGGGTAAAGAAGCCACATAAAAAAATCATAAAGATGTGGAGAGATTGTGGATATGTTGCATTCTTTCTCGTTATTTATTTATAAGCGTCAGCTGCCTTGGAGTCATCCCCACCCTCAAAGTGTGCTGCCCCAAACTGGAACCAGATTTCTGAGAGGCTGGGAGGTGGTGGATGTTTTTTTTTTCTGGGTCCTAAAGGAAAGATTGGATCATGAAGAGGGAGATTTTATGCTTGGGGTTTCTTTTTTCTGCTGAAGGCCAAAGTTTGACTGACAGAGAATGAGTTTTAGAGGCTCCGTCTTTCAGTCATTTTTATGAAGCAATGAAGTGAAGGCACCATTTTCAGGAGTTGAATTATTTTATTTGCTAGGTACAGTAAACATGTAAGGGTTCCTCTAACGTATTATAGTTGGACTTCAGCATTTAAGTGTTATTTAAGAACTGAAGTGCTATTTACATAAGCACCGCCGTGCTCTGGAGTTTACTATAGAATAATGACAGAGCTCTTTTAAGTTGTTGTGCCTGTTTTAAAAGAAGTCTGAGAATGAGGAGCTATTGTGTGAGTTACCTCAGCACAAGTTTCAATTTTCTTCCTTTTTGGTTGTTTTGCTGAGTTAGTAAAACTGCAGCAACTGTGTTGTAATAAAGGCCTACACAGACACACACACACACACAAGCGTACACTGGTCCTGTACTCTTATCTTAAGTGACAAACAGACAAATGTACATGGTAGTGTACGGGTGTCTCTCAAGAGAATCTGTAGCACATCTGTGACAAATCACATCAATCAGTACCCTGGCTGGCGTATAGAGCATTGATCCCAAGAATTACACATGCAACACTACTGGTTATGTATTCATCATGAATCACTTTATGGAAAAGGGGCAGTGATGTAGACACATGACATGGGAGAGGAAGACAGATTGTGTCAGTGCAAAAATGGAGGGCATTATGAAAATAAAAATGGTGTGAGGGCAACAAGGACAAGAAGAATATTTAAGGGTGTGGGTATGAGGTTAAACATAAAGGATTGGGGTTAGAGCATATAACCGAAAAAGAACTATGAATTAAAATACTAAAGACAAGGAGTCACAACATGCTTCTGTTAAGTTTTCTTTTTAATTATATTTGAAAAAGGGGAACATTTTGAGCCCACGCTGGCTTACCTTATAAGCAGTAAGTGTAAAAATAAATATGCTTTTCACTTAATTATGTTATAAAACTGTGACATGCAGTATGTTTGAGAACAGAACTGCAGCTCAGAGGACTTAAAGGGTTTTCTTCTGGAACTGACTGTCCTGTGTGGAAGAGTTAGTGAAATTCTGTTGGCTCAGTTTGACACCAATGAACTCCAGTGTGGTTTAAGTGGAAGCAGTAAGGCAGAGAGAGGCTTAAAATCACCCCTTCTTCAGTCAGTAGTGTCAAAAGAAGAGGGTTTTTCTTTTCTTCTCATGTTTCTCTTTCTCTCTCCTCCATCAAATTTTGGTCCTTTGTTTTCCTCGATCGGTTGTCTTGCTCTTTAATTTATCAGCAGATCTTTGTTCCTGCTATATGCTGTTGATTGATCTAACACAGCTCCAGTCCAGTACAGAAGTGCTCCCCAGAAATGCTAAAACTACTGTGATACATAGATCCAGAGCATTTTTACATTGGTTTCTGGATTTACTTTGGAACAGCAGTTTGTGTAATGCCTCGAGGATTTGAGTTACATGTTTCCAGGTAGCAGAAGGCAAAAATCCCTACAGCAGTGATTGTTTATCAAAGCTTAGATTCGGTCTGGAAAGCTTTCATCGCATTTTGTATGTGTGTGCAAAGTACAAATGTTGAAAGGGTTACCATTTAGCATTTAAATGATTAACAGATGCTGTCAAATTTTCTAAGGCTCATTCGGTTGATTGATTTGAATATACATAATGCAATATATAATCTAATTACTGCTCTTATCCAACAACAGCAGGTAAGTGAACCTTGAAAAAAGGAATATAATTTTGATTATAAATATTTTAAAAATGAGGAGACAACAAAAACGAACTTTAGAATATGCAGCAAAGACCCAGTGAGTACACGGTAAATGGAAAACTACAAAATGTTTTAGCTACATTATAAAAAAAAAAAAAAAAAAAAAAAACCCAAAAAAATACA
>VUQG01036545.1:0-15457 GCA_015106755.1 Etia nguti
ATTAGTAAAACGAAGCAAATCCTCAGATTTGATAGGCTGGGAGCGGCCACTGGTAGTTTTGTGAGATTGTGGCTTTATTTGATGAATCATCAAAGCTGCTTACAAAAGGTCTTTTGCAATGCCTTGAGGTCACTAATATTTCAAGACTTGGCTAACAAGATAATAGACTCTACTTTTATTATCGAGTATATCACGCAGTAAAAAGAAGAGCGACACCCTGCTCTGAGTGATGACTACAACTAGGTTACGACAAGCTTATCATACCACTGCGGGCTTTTAGTTATCTGATTAAAAACAACACTCCCTCAGCGGGCCAACACTCAGATGTGAGAAGCAGGAAGGGTAATTCTTTCATTAGGTTTACGCTTCATTCAGGTGACACAGTCATTTAACATGGTTGATCTAGTTGAATAAATCCTGTAGAGACGAGCCATAGTTGTATTGTATACTTTTAATATATTTTCTTATACAGACAGGACATTGTAGCCAATGCTATGTGCACTTTAGAGTATGCTGACTTTACTTGAACTGATATGAAAGATTTTCAACACAATTCAGTACCTCATTGCTGAGCTTACTTAGAAAGAGCTTCACTACAAGCCGCCCATTTGTCCTGCTGTGACCTGTCATTACTGCTGTCATGGGAAGTCCAGCAGCAGTTTGGACCACTTTGTCATCAGATTATGTGTCTCCCGAGAAGCTAGCATAGCCACAAGTGTCCAGTGACTGAGTGACCCGTCAGCTCGTATGTCTGAAATGATACATTTTCTCATCTTGGCACTTAGGTGATGGTGGTGGGAACACCAAAAAGGACACGACCCACTATTGAACAGTTGTCTCTATAGCTCAGATTGAAATCAATACCAGTTTACTGAAAAGACACAGACAGAGGGAGCACTGCACTTGCGCACAGGCTTATTTTCCTTCTCTTTCACTGCCAATTCAAATCCACGTTTCTTCAATTTGTCCATGGGTGTCCTGACACAGTGGAGCTTCACCCTCAGCCACCTTTTCTCAAAAGAGCCCCCCAACACAAACAGCTGCTGGCTGCAAGCCAGTCTGAGAGGAATGTGGAATTCAGCTCAGTACTTCACACCAGAGGAGAGCAAACAGAGGAGGAGTGCAGAAGCGCTCCGACTCACCGCAAAGCAAACACACCGGCAAAGTGTCAAAGTCTCAGAGAGGAGAGCAACCTCGCTGACTGGTGCCGAGATGGTCACCGGGGAGCCGGAGGCATTTTTTCACCTCTTTGTCCCCCTCAATTCCCTCCCTCCCCCCTCCGTCTCTGAAAGGATGTTATGTTGTAAATAACACTGCAGCGTTCATTCACTGGAGGCCCCATTGTGTGTTGTGAATGGGCGGCATTATGAGGGGGAGACATAAATATAAGACGAGGAAGAATGGCTGCTGCACACTTTTCCTGCGACTGTCCCGGCTTCTGTTTGCCGCTCACTGCAGCTTTTACATGTACAGGCTCTGAGGCAGTTAACTGCCTCCTGAGAGTCTAAACACCTGCAGAAAACCACCTTTATTTAGACAAAAATAAAGATAACCTTTAAGCTCTGCTGGAGTATTTTCCCACAACATGAACAGCTGCTTGTGCTTTACTCTGTTTTCCTTTTCAGAGTGAGGCGGCTTCACTCTTTACATGCACATTACTTTATGACAGCAGCTTTTATTCAGCTCACTTTATATCTACTGGATCATGATTTTTAGGTTGGTCCTCTCTCAGAAGACGACCAGACAGGCACTTCTGTTTTTGAGCTCAGCGATCTCAAGTGGAGATGTGGGAAAAACTTCAATGCATGGAACTGGATTCAAACAGTAACAGCCCAGCCCTAATCCCAGATGCTGTCAGATAACCGGATGGTCACGAATTAAATTTCATAGCTTGCGTGTTGGATAACGTTAAGATCATCATGTTAACAAAACACAAAATGGGTCATCAGCAGGTTAACAGTAAACAGATTACAGCATTGTAAATTCAAGATCTGTAAACAGCTACATTTAAAACTAAATACTCAAACAGGCCACTTATACAACAGCACCGAGCTGCAGTGCCAGGTCTCCATCGGCCTGTTTTCATTGACTTTGGAATCTGATAAACCGTTTTTCTCATGCACAAAGTCTGAACTTTGCTCCGGCTTTCATCATCAGCATCATGATTTACAGACCCCCACATAAATTCTGCTGTGATGAGCTGGGCATGAGCCATACCCTTGAACGTGCACATACATGCTGAGCACCTGGATGGGTTTCAGGGAACTTTCTTTTCCCTTTCATTTAGAAGAAGTGGGAAATTTCCCACAGATGTGTTTCAGGAAAAATGATCTCAAAAGATGGAATCAAACGCTGACTTTTTGTAGGACACCAAAACAAAGAAGAAGAAAAAAAAAAAAAACATGATACAAACCTCTTGAAGGTCTCATTAGGGGCTCTTTGACACGTGACAGGTTCCAGGGCAGAGGATACAGATGGGCTGTTGAGGAGCTCTTCGTACCCTGGAGAGAGGAGAGGAGAGGCCCTCAGCTGTTCCACCAAGCCCAGGACGAACCTCCACAGTACTGTACTCCTCTGGTCCTCTCTCTGGCAGAAGTGGGCCGCAAGGCAACGCTGTGCCAACCCAACTGCCAGCCCTGCTTTTGAGGTGGGGGACACCACCTCGGTGCACAGAGCTGTCTTCCCGGCACCAGGTCCCCCCGTTACCAGGACCCCCGGAGCTTGCCCGGGCCCTGAGCGGGCGTCCAGGCAGCGACGCAGCTTGTCCAGGGCCCATTCCCGGCAATAAAAACGCCGGCCCCGGAGCAAGCTAGAGCTGCTGCCAAATCCACTGCTGCTCATTTGTTCCTGGGGTTCTGACATCCAGGGGACAACTTAGCGCTCTGAATGTCACATCCCATACTCGGTGACTAATTCCACTCCTTCTTTTTGAGGTACAGCTACAGCCGGTGTGTGTGACAGCTCTAGGCAATAACTGGATATTTCTTTAGCTTGTCAGTTTCTGAAAGTGTTGCATCAGGCGATTATTATCGCTAGTTGTCTTTCTCCCGAAGGTCCCGCGGTGTAAGGCTGGCAAAAAAAAGGAGTCAGAAAAAGGTTAAATCGGGAAAGGTGCACCTCTTCATTTTCTCTCAACGTCTTGATCTTTGTGTCGCCGAGTCTGAAATGCCACAGTTCACCATGCTTCTCGTTGGGGGATCATGAAGCTGCTCTGTCAGATATCAAGAAAGAGGGAGAAGGAAATGAGGAATGAGTCAATGACAGCATGTTTCTCGCTGATTTAATGGCATGTATCTCACCCCCTCCCCTGTCTGAGTCGCCCTCCGTGTGCTCCAATTACAGCCACAGTTTCCCCTCTTCTCTCACTTTCTGTCCTGCTTCTTTTTTGAGAATCGACCCAAAACTGCAGCTTTAGCATGAAATTTTTTTTCCTTTCCCACACCCACGGATCTTTGCCTTCCCTCAACCCCCCTTATCTTTCTCTCGCTCTCTCACTCTCTCTCATGCCTTCCGGTTTTTCTTGTTTTGTTTTTTTTTTTGTCTCCACCCTCTCTCAGTGTTTAACAGCATGTCCAGGCAAGCACGGGTGAGCACCAAGGTAGAGGAGTGGTGAGGGGGAGGACTCATGTGATCGTAAGCCACTCTACAGCTGACAGGTGGGAGGAGTTACCTGGGGTCAAGGTTCAATTGCAGGACACTCTGTCAGCTGCAGGTAACGTATCTGCCAGACTACAGCGCTAAAGTTTTGTTTCAAGAAGGTAAGTTGTGCTGCTGGCATCAAAACACGAGCCTCGAATTTCACTTTCTTGTGTTCTGACTCACTTTGAGTTAATTAATTAATTAGTCATAAATCATTTACTAGGCAAGAGTGCCAAACATTTTACCCTCCTTTTCTCATTATAAAGCGAATGTGTTTGATATTTTGACTGCAGATCTAGACCAAAAAGAAAAAGAAAAGTAATTTAACAGCTCACTCACTGAGAAAATATAATGAAATATTCTTTGTTTTCTGTTATTTATGGGAAGTGTTTCAGCAGTAATACCAATCACAACACCACTAATTTGACAATTCTCTTTCTGACTTCCACTTTGTTGATTAAAATACGGTTTTTAATTCAAATGTGATGAGGGCACATGCAAGCTGGAAAACATAAACAAATCATACAGAGTCCTCTGAACCTTTCTGAATTATTACACATTTAGGAACTCACTTCTCCTACCTGTGTTTTCATTAGAGAGGGGCGGCATCCTCTTTGGTCAAACACACTCTGGCATTTCCTGGATGGCGTTACACCCTACATTTAAAACAAACAACAAAAAAACGATCAGCAAATCAAGTCTTTAGTTTCTATTTTGTGGTAGCCAATCATGAGGGAGAAACCTGGAGAAAAAAAAAACTCACAATATGCTAGAGGAACACTAACCTCTTTTTTTTGCAATTAAACCAAGCAGCTGCCATTACTCTCACTTTATTTGCAAATACATTTTAAGAGCTCCAGTAAATATGTTATTTGCTCTTTTTAAAAGCTGTCCCACAACATTTCACATTTTTTCCTGCTCTATATTCAGCTGTGAGACAAACACTGAAAAGCTGAATGGTTGGAATTTTGAGACTATATGATACCAAGCACATGTCACACAGATGCATGTTTCACATATGAGACGATGAAGAGAAGAAAAAAAAAGCCTCTACATGCAAACTGCCAATACGTACTTTAAGTTCTTCTGATTGGAAAAAAAGTGTAAAGTATCATGAAAAGGCAGTAAAAAGATGAGTCCGTTCTCATAAAGATCTTTGAAGAATTCGGACGAAGAATGCAAAGGGCCTCTGAGATAAACTCAGCGTGGTGATGATGGTGATGATGATGAGGGTGCACACTGCTCTTCATTTCAAGTCAGTGACTAATCAAGCATCAGCTACAGGAAGCTGAATCTGACAGATCAGACCGTGATTTAACACTTGAAAGACCCTGCTGCTGTGCATATCATCGACAGCACGGCAGCCTGCTGACAGCGTAATTCAAAGAGCAAGGGAAACTAAGCCGCCAGCTGATGTTCCTAACCTGTGCAACATTTAGTCTGTATGCTGTCTCAGGCAAGGAATACCCTCCTATAGATGGATGACACATATGCTGCACTGTCGGCTGACAAGTGCCAAATACTGAAAATCAACTAGAGAATGAGAGATGTGCTGTTTTAGCAGCACACTGATGACAGTAATGAGCAAACCTGGCACCAAGCAGAGAAGTTGTCTACATTCTTGTCATTACTTGTGGTTACTAACAAAGCCCTCTGGACCTGCTATGCAGCCTGAGCAGATACTGGTGCAGAATCCGAAGCTGAAGCCTTCCCCGGCACACTGTCTAAGTAGAAGCCAAATAAAGCCAGATTCCCTACCACACCTAATTTATTAATTTATGTATTTAGTTAGAAAAAGTTAAACATTCACTGAGTCAAAACTTATTCAGACTGTAAGAGGTTAGAATTATTTGGGAATACAATCATCTGTCACTACTGAAGATGACTTTTCAGGCACCACAAGCGGACACCCAGAAAATAAGGTACCTCTAACTTCATGCTCCAATTACAGTAACCCGGTTTCTCATGCAGTGTGAACCTAAAGTGCATGTGAATGCACTGAATGAAGTTGCTAGGCAACCAGCAAAGAGGTTGCACACCATTCCATTAAGAATTTTTTTTCCCTTTTCTTACACCCTCTGACTCCCACAAGAAAACTGAAAAAAAAATGCGTGCGTACAACTTACAGCATTTGTTTGGAAGTCTGAGCATTGTGATTATTTGCTCCAGAGCTAAAGGTTTGATGAAAACACCAAAAACATTGACACGTTCAATACAGAACCGGAGCTAGCTTCTGTGCTTTATAATATGACTAAAACAGGCCAAAGAACAGACAGCCCAACTCCACCTACTGTACCAGAAATGAAAAAGTGGAGCCAGACCGATCGATACTGAATTTTTGGGGTTGAGAGAAATACTCATTTTAACTGTACTGGCCCACATTAAAGGAAAACCCTTAAACGAACAGTGAGGCAAACCAGTGGCTCTGTTGTACCATTAGGAGCACTTTTGAGTGTTCTCTTCCACGATGACAGGATCCCCATGCACAGGGCACTAGGAGTACACAAATAGCTGATTGAGTATGAAAAAAAGATGTCATTCTAATGTTGCTGTTTACTGTTAAGCAGTGTACATACAGAACGAGACTAGAGGTTATGCAGAAAAGAGAGAGCATGAAATTGACTTGTAGAGATCACAGGTGAAATAACTGCGGTGGATACCAAGTTAAGAGCAGAAAATGGAGTGGGAAATATGCAAGATGATCATCTGTGTAGAAATGCCTACAATGTCCACCACAGCAACCAGTGTCCTCTTCAAAAAATCCACATACAGCAAGCAATTCTCTTGATATGTGGACAGAGCTTCAGACGCAGCAGTCTCCAGCACCATCATCAAAATATCAGCTGAGGGAATCATTTTTCTCCTGAATGACGTTTCACCCCTCCAGTAGAGTTCCAGTGGAACATTAGACTATACTGGTGCATATCGGTGCTACTATAAGGTTCACAAAAAGAGAGATGCATAAATGACATCCATTTCCTGGCAGCTGAAGGCTGTTTCCTGAAGCGGTTCTTCCACTCCTTCCACATTTCTTAACAAAAGACGCAAGAAGCAGGGAGTTTGCTGCTACTGTAATGCACATGCATTTACAGAGCGGCTTTGTTTTTCGGTCGTACAAGCCACATTTTTTATAAAAACTATAAATTCATACAGTGCTTTATTCTATACACTTTAAGCACTTCGCGTATGCATAACCAATTTCCAGTCACCAATTAATCCAACAAAAAATGTTAATTTGTTCTTGAAAATTATTATTAGATCACGTTAATCAACGTCACAAGGTCATTATCTGTAAATACCTTCACACGATTCTTAATCACCGAATCACAAATTTGCACAATTACCCAGCCTGCACGGCACACAGCAGATCAGCTGCACGCACTCTGGACGCGTTTGTCTCGCTGCTGGAATCCACAGGTTGTCAGCGTGTCTGGACCCACACCAAATGTAGGACGATTCTCCCGCAGGTGTGACCAAAAACATCCCGTGATAATGTGTCAAACTGCTTCATCAGTCGGAATAGTCGTCGCCATTGAAAACTAGAGAACAAATCTGTTCGCGGAAAGGCTGTTTGTTTCAATCAAAGCTCATAGAGTCAGAAAAAAAATCCGCTTTCTCCCTCCTGTACAGCAGGACACCGCAGCTGACTTGTAAATGCACACAGCGTGATCTTACCTGCCACGAAGGCTGCTGTTTTCTGTCTGCCGCTCAGAGGCTCACACTCACACAGCCCCACAGCACTTCACCGGATTTTAATCACGTGTCTCCAACAATTCTTCATACCATCACCTTAAAGGTGAACTTAATCGTACTGGGCGTTATATTTCAAGGACAGTCATTCCTTCCTTACTCCTTAAACAGTGTGTTTTGATGGCACATATTTAGACTGGACTACAGATTTTACTAATTATGCCAAATATGGTTAAGAGAAATAAAAAATCCTAAAGATAAAGCAAAGGAAGCGTAAGCCGTCGAATTTGATTGCTTGTTTTATTTTATTTTATTTTATTTTATATTTTGCCGAAACTGCACATTCACTGACAATAATATAAACCAGGCCTTTAATTTTAAAGACCTATCGTTCCTGTAGTAAGATGAGCTGGTTTTTAAAGTGACCTGTGAGTGACGTGTTTGCTCCAAAGCACATAGACTCTGCTTTAAGCCACGAGATCCGGTAAACCGTCCCATAATCACAGCTGAACTCACAGTGAGATGAGAAGTGACCTTTTCACCTTGTTAGCCGATTGTTCACATTCTAACATATACTTATAATAATAATATTAAATACCAAAAATAATTTTCTTAAAAAAAACGTTTGCAAGGTTGCAGCATGAAATATAATATACATACTTATGTTTAAACATAGAGTCTACACACATATAGATAAGTATAACATATTTTTATTCAATAAAAAGGCATCATCATCATCATCATCATCATCATCATCATCATTATTATTATTATTATTATTGTTGTTGTTGTTGTATGTGACCTCCTAATTTTAATTCACTTAAACACTGTAAAGAACAAATATTTTTATCCCTCTTATTCCTGTTGCGCAGAAGTCAGTCACTGAGTTCTACAGACCCCTGGTGGCTATTTGTTGTAATTACATAATGAAAACACTGTCACCATGACACTGTTTGTTATCTCTTCTGGATCTTATTTCACGATATTTATCAGCAGAGTTTGGAATTTGCTCGCGTTTTGAAATTCAGGATTCCTTTATCGTCATCGAGTAAGAAAATGTGCAATGAAATTGTGTACACTACCTCGAAATGAATACACTAACAGAAACAGGTTCGCACACACAGTTCCAATCAGGTATGCTTACATGACGTTAAAATAGGATGGACCAACGCTAAGTGTGAAAATTAGTACTCTTACAAAATATTACATTTGTTTGAGAAAGTTTTATAATAGAATAATAAATGAAAAATGTGTGTTGCAGATTGTGTGCAGTTCAAACAGAGTCTTGTGGGACTCCTGTGCTGACTGAGAGATTTGAGGAGCAGTGGAGGCCCATCTTGCCTGACTTAGAAGTCCTGTATCCATAGACATATGCTCTGATGGAGGTCTAGATATGATTTCTTGTAGGAGAGTCTGCTTGGGATGACTGTGTTGAATGCTGAGCTGTAATCCACACAAAAAATAGACACGCGTTTGTTCCGTGTTGATCCAGGTGGTGCTATAAAGCATGGAAGGTGATGCAAATGATATCATCGGTTCTGTATGACTACTGATGTGAGTCCAGAGTAGGTAGGAGATCATCCATAAAGTCTTTGAGGACCAGTCCCTCCAGATATTTAATGACTTTTGCTGTTTGAGCCACTGGCCTTTAGTCACCAAAGATGTTATCACAGACTGTTTGAGAACAACACTATAGTGGATGTCTTACAGCAGGTGTGGACAGTGCATTCATTCAATGTGAATTCCTCAGTTAATTCCCCATCCTGGAACAGCACCTGGACCAGCTGCTTTCCCTACATTCATATTACAGAGCGTGCTGACATCCGCAGTCTGTATGAGGCAGCTGGCCAACATGCGGTAAATAAGCCAAACCATGGTTAGGCTTGCATTCTAGATTTCTCTGAACCAGTATGGCCTTTTGAGTCAGAAACCTATTTTTTATTACCAAGTGAAACATAATAATGTAGCAATTTACCCCCACGCAGAAACAAAGACAAGGAGGGTATGATTCCAGCTTATTTCCGACCTAACAACATATTTAACATACAGTACATGGGGTTCTAACTGGGCCCAAGAATAATTTTACTTTGACAAGTAATCATAGTAATCATAGTAATCATAATATATATATAGCACTCCCAAATGACCAAGCTTCTTACTCTGTCTCTAAACGAGAGGCCAGACATGCTTCAGAGGAAGCACATTCCTGCTTGTATCACAATCTCATTTCTCCTTACACTACCCAGAGAGCATGACCATAAATGAGAGGCAGAACGTAGATCAACCTATAAATTGACAGCTTCAGGGTCAGCTCTCTTGTCACCCCATTACTGCAGATGCCACATTGATCTGTCAATTTCCTGCTCCACTCTCCCGTCACTCATGAACAAGACCCTGAGATATTTAAAGTCCTCCAGTAGTGCTGTGCGATAGCAAATTTTGGTATGGATCTGATACCAGTTAAAAACAGTGCCAGTATTGCCGATACCAGTGCTGATACTTTTAAGGCATCCGCAGCCCTGTTTCCCTGTCTCACTTAGCTGCTGGCAAGTATGAACCAAGCTCTCACTATGGTTGTGCAGGGACCAGAAACAACTAAAACCAACTAACGCTAAACACACACTACAGGCGCATATAGCGCCCAGTTTGCCTCATGCAATGTTCAGGGCATGCTGGCATGTGACAGGAGGAGCAAACAGTTTCCACCCCCCTCTCTGTGATCCAGGAGCAAAGGTAACTGCTTTGTCAAGTAGAGCTTCCTGCTGAGCATTGGACCATCAGCAGGTGGAGTTTTACTTACTCCTGGGAGGTGCAGCTCAGAATAAGGCTTGCTAGTAGTGGTGTCAGGTCTCCTTTTCATGTGCTGCATGAGCAAGGCGCAACCCACTCCAGCAATGTCTCCAACGTCAAGTCTGAGAAGATGCCCATCCACATGATGAAGGCAGCAATAGTATAATAATACAATGTCTCAATCTTTACAATCTTTACATCTAATATGCTTTTTATGGTGTGTTGTGAATAAAATATCAGCTTATTTCCATTTTGCACAGCAAGCCAGCTTTTTTAGAATTGAGGTTTTGGCTATTCTGCAAATATAAACAAACAAACAAACAAACAAACACTCTGAATGGAACCCACTTGATTTAGATAAACTTTTATTTTGTATTATTTCTGTGAAATGGACCTTGACTGGGAAGTTGTTTTAATATTAAAATTGTATTTGTATTTGTATATTGGCCAGTCTGTGACGGCAGCTGTGCAGAAATTTAAACAGCATACTTAACTTTCTCTCTATTTCTCCACACTATTCCACTTCTGCTCCCACTGATTTCCTTAATTCCCTCCCTAATACTAATCATTCCCCTCCTCCTCTTCTGTGACAGCCACACATCTCTTTGCTGTTAGCAAATTGAATCTTTCCACTCTCTTTACAGATTTATATGTCAGTGTTTTCCTGTTATTTAAAACATGGGCATCCTTGCATTGCATTTAATCTGAGATTTGTCATAGTTTTTCCATGTTGGCATGGTATCCATTAGTGTGAGAAGAAGATGTGTTTATATGACAGAAATAGAAATACACGGAAAAATTCAGTGTAATATGTATGTGTGTAGAAAGGAGCTGCAAAAACCCTTTACCTTCCCAGAAAATGAAAGTTGTTGTTTTTTTACCTCTAGCTGTTATTAATGGATATGGCAGTGGTAGTGACAAAGAACCTCACAAACAGAATGAGTCCCTAATCATGAGGTACTTTAAACAAATGATTGACTGGGGCCTTAACCTTGACTGAGGCATACAATGCTCCACGTCTGTCACGTTGTGCACGTAGTACATAGCAAATGTTTGCAAGTTGATTTTCAATAAAAATCAACACTGTCTTCCTCTGTATTGCTGACATAATGGAAGTTCACTGTAGAATACGTGTTGCAGAGCATGTTTGAGGTTTCTGTTCTTTCACCCTCAGATTAAAGCGATAACCGGGGTCATTGAAAACAAGAATTAAAATGATCATTCATTTTATGTTTAGGCACATAGCTCCCAACCAATCTGTGCTGCAAAATCAGTAGCAGTGTGCCCCCGTGCGTCAGCACTTTCAGTTTGCAAAACAGTGGATGGATTCATTTGAGTATTTTAATGAATCATTTTCATTTTAATGCAATCTTTTGAGTATTTTACTTTGTAAAAACTCTTAGAAGAAATTTCAACACAGAAGCCTTCAAATTATAAGGCTTCAAAATGTAATTGACATTCAAATGATTGATTGAAGTAACTGAGAGTTTCTATTTGCGGGATAAGTGCTCGAATAAAGACCACTACAAGGAAACAAAATGAACTCTGTCAGCAAGTAATAAACGGTGAAGCTGTGAAGACCTAAACTTTGTAAAACTTTGTATTTCTAAGAGGATGTTTTTTGTTTGTTTTTTACTCCTTAAGTATAAGGACTGTGATAGTAATGCTCATTTAAACATTGAGCTGTGCAGTGCAGGTATCTGGTGATATTTCTTTTGATGACTGAACTCCACTGTGCTCAGATCATCGGCCTTTATTCTTATTGACATTCCTGAACAAATAAAAGATGTGGGATCACAAGGCTTATCTTTGCATGTGTGGGCCACACATAGGCCCACAAGTTCAGGTTTCTGAGGTTATAATGTGTGCACCTAGGTAATTTTTTATCTCTCATCCTACTGACTGGGATCCATGCAAACCCAAGAGATGTGGTTTTTGCCATATGCAAGTGATTTTTTTCCATTATTCAAATTCTTTTAATAATAGGCAAGAGGTCTGTACCATGATTGTCTATATAAGGAGCATCTTGGACAGGCAGAGTTTCTCAGAAGCAAGATGGGCACAGACTTGCAAAGAACTGCATTTAAAACCTGTTGTACAATTTCAGAAAAAACGTTTTTCAGCATAAAATTGCAAAGGATTTGAATGTGTCGTCATCTACAATACATAGCATCAAAGATTCAGAGAATCTGGAGAAATCTCTGTGCATGATGGACAAGGCCAAAAAATTATTATTAGATGCCCCTGATTTTCTGGATTAAAATCAGCCCTGATTCTGTCATGAAACACGTCCAGAAATCCTTGTGAAAGTGCTGCTCTCTAGTCCAACAGCATGGCTTGATAGTAGAGGAGTCTGGCTGCTGAACTGGCCTGACCTTTCACCAGTTTATAATTTTTGGAGCATCAAGAAATGAAAAACATGACACAAAAGGACCTGAAACTGTTGAGCAGCTAGAATCCTATAAGGACAAAAAAGGGGACAATCACCTCCCAAAAGTCCAGCAGCTGGTCTCCTCAGTTCCCAGATGTTCCCGGAGTGCTTAAAACAGAAGAGGTGATGCTACATGGTGGTAAATTCAAATTCTTCTTCTGTCAAATTCAGTTTAAAGATTGAATGTATTTTCTATTTTTAAAAAATGGGTTTATGAGATTTGTAAATCATTGCATTCTGTTTTTCTTTTTTCATTTACATTTGACACATCCTTCCAGTTTTAGGGGGGTTGTGTTTGGCAGTTTGGCTCTGTTCTTGTGTGCTCCTTTCCTCCCATTTGCATACATGAAAAGAGAAAGCAGCAACAATAAACCAGCACAAAACAGAGCATGCATGCATGAGGACATCTATGAAACTGAAGAAGTTGGAACAGCAAGAAAGGAGGAACTAAGGCAGAAGTGGGTTGCAAAGTGACTGGCAGTTCTCAGAAATGTGCCAATTGGATGTAGAGACGGATATCAACAGAGCAGTCAGTTGATGTGGGCTGCCACTGAGATAAGCTGATCTGCCAGGGTTACGCTTGACTTGTAGATGCAATGAAACAATGTTGACAGACAAGTTTGTCACTCATTGTTGGAATTCTTTGGAACTTAACAGAGCAAGTTTCACACACTTTTCAGCACTGAAAACCTAGACTCACAACAGCAGTTTGATACAACCATCTAAAACTCTCCACTTAAAAATAAGTGCACAAAGTATTTTTAAGTGGAGTACACCAAAATGTTCACGGTCACAAATACTGAAAGATTATTTATGGAAACTTTGCAACCTCTTCTCTCTTCAAATCTGAACAAATTTTCCATTACATAAAAAACAAACAAACAAACAACACTTCTGCAGTAGAAGAAAAATCAGCCTTACTAACATTTCATAAACTGAAATTAGGTTCTGTTTATACACCATTTAAACAGCATAATGCACATTTGACAATTTATGTTACCATATACAGTGAGATTGATATTAACTTCCTTTTTTTGAAAATCTTACAATGACTTCTTTGCCGGCATTTATTGACTTCATCTCCCATGAGCTTTACTATCTTTTGTTTATGCATTTAATACCATATTTGCAACAAATAGGAAGCACAGGGCAAGCTATTAAAATGGAACTGAAGGCAGCACGTACATAGAGCCCATACAAAGTGAACAAATTTTACTGATAAGTATTACCTACACTGAGGCCATCCCACTTCTCTGTTAATGTTCACCTTACAAATATTATACAACACTTAGTCCAAGGATTGTGAAACAGTGCAGTCAGCAGTTTTTGTTTAATTTTGTGGGGGTAGTGGGTTAGTAACCTCTCAGGTAGCTGGACCTGGTCTGCTCTGCAGATCCAGCTCCGGTAGACTTCTGGAATATTCTGAAAATATATTTGTTGCATGTGATGAGTAAACTGGTTCAATTATGCACATAAATAAATATAGATGCTTCTATACAATTTTTGTTACATCAAATGAACTACAGATATCGACAAGCCTTTTTTAGGATAAATCCAGAAGAGAATAATGATCATCACAAAAAGCATTTATCTTGCATAAATGATTGGTGTGCATGTAGGTTTGAATGCTGTGGAATATTCACCCACATTTAAGTTCTCAAAAGTGATGATTACACAAGTCTGCTTTTTATTCAGTCCTGTAGCATGATGACATCAGATATATACGTGATTAGACTTCTGTGCCCAAAAAATAAAAGGGGTAACCCATCAAATTCTATGAATCTCTGTTGCACCAGGACTCATTTTCCTGGTAGGTGGTTTGAACAAAGACACATCTGAGGTGGAGGTCTGTGGGGGCACAGCTCTGGGGGCTCATCAAATATTGTGGGCGTCTTTTGATAAAACTACTGGTTGTGCACATTGTCCCCTCCTCCTCTGGTACCCAGTGTGATGTGACCTTTGTAAACTGGACTGCAGTATAAAAGGATGCAGCAGCAGTAGCAGGAGTACCTTTGGCCCAGCTCTCCAGGCCTCTCTGGTCTCAGAGGAATCCTCATCATGAAGCTGCTTTCCTGCGTCCTGTTGCTTACCCTGGCCCTGGGAAGGGCTCACTCGTAAGTGGACTTGTGCTTCTAACAAAGAGATAAAACCCAGGCAGATTACAGATCTGAAGCAACACTTTAATTTAGTTGAAGTCACTTTTCATACTTCCCTGAGTTAAGCAGCATTGATAGAGGAAAGAATAAGACTAGAAATTGTGATAATAAAAAAAATTGTTATGTGCTTTTTGAAAACGGTTAATAGTGATATTTGCATAAATAGGCTACACCAATTTGAATTGTTTTACCTCCATGCAATCTTATCATTTTAAATGGATATCATGCAACATGACATTGTGGGTTCATACAGTATAGCTTGAGTTGAAAATAGATAGAAAAATTACTGTCATGTGCTTTTTCCCTGTAACCACTTTGTAAAACTAAAAGTCTCAGCCTAAGTTTAACGTGAAATTGCTTAAAGTGATAACATGCCTTTTCTCTGCTCTTAAAACCAGGCAAGGACATCCACCTGGGCATGGGGGTGCAGGACATCCACCACATCCACCTGGGCATGGAGGTGCAGGACATCCACCACATCCACCTGGGCATGGAGGTGCAGGACGTCCACCACATTCACATGGACATGGACATGCAGGATGTGAGTTGAAAGATGTTTGTTTGTTTGTGTGTGTGTGTGTGTGTGTGTGTGTGTGTGTGTATGTGTGTTTGTTTGTTTGTTCTTGTTTGTTTGTTTAATTCAGAGACATTTGTCAACACAAGTGCTATCACTTTCTATATTATGAGTCTTTTTCACTTTCACCTGATATTCTGCAGATGAGCTTGACCGCTGCAAAGGTCTTGAGATGGA
>VUQG01036550.1:4804-29940 GCA_015106755.1 Etia nguti
GTAACACAGAGGGGGGAGGGTGGGTTTAATTTTACAAAAAAAAAAAAAATTAAACATACAGCCCATGTGCTGCATCTCAACATACGTCCCAGCACTGGCAAATACATATTCATGGTTTATTCCTGCATATAGCATATTTTTCCTGCACAATTTTCCACATTTTGTCAAACTTCAAGGCAGCGGGGCTGTATTTAGAGTTTCTAAAAAGAAATTCCCTATTAAGACACAGGGTTCCTCCCAAGTTAAAATGTGCATGTAAGCAATGAGTGTGCTACCTTGCTAAACCACTATTACTTTCAGCCATTTGAGAAATAAAGATGCATTTTAAGCTGAGTAAATTACCCCCCCCCCCTGAAATCCTCTTTGGTGGGCACCAATTATTTGTACATGGAGGTGGTGGGGGACCCTGTATATGACAATCCCACCCTCCTCCTCAGATCTTGAAACTGCAAGATCATGCCTCCCTCAGTCAGGCAAATAAACTAAAAGCCCACAAAAACAGGGTTTTCATATAGTTACATGACTCTGACATAAAGTGGGCCTGTTTAAAATAGCCCACTGTTAAGATCAATGCCATGCAAGGCCTTGCAGCAAAACAAATCATCAATAATAGGCCTGTGTCGATCACAACCTTTCACCCTCTCACATAAAACAGGAAACGGCGAATTATTTGCCATCTGTGTAACACTGACATCTTCACATATGTATGATAACTGTGCACGAAAAGAAGAGGGAGTGTGTGTGTGTAGAGAGAGGGAGAGAAGGAAGGGGGGGGAGGACGATATTAGCTGCTTTGCATGGGAAACTGGGCCCAACAGGCGCTGCAGTGCCTGGGGAAAATCCATTCACAGGCTATCTTCTGGCCTCGACAATGTTATTCATTAAGAGGGGAGCCATAAAAATAATCATTAATGCGATTTTTTTTTTTTATGTTGGCGTTTAACAGGCGTACTGAGCAGCACTCACTCTGCGTTGAAGCCGTTGACGTGTAGAATCCTCATCTGCTTCACAATGGTGCTTTTTCCGGACTCTCCCGCACCTTCGAAAATACACACAAACACATCACAAAATGACCACAAACACGGACATCCTGATTAGCGTGAACCCCTTCCACAGCCCCGCAAAAGAAAGAAAGAAGAAAAAACCCAACAAAATCTGGAAATGAAGCCAGTTAATTGTAGGCTCCGGAGCTTCGCTTCCATCAATATCCACCCCCATGACATATTATTGCAAGCGCTGTCAAATGGGGCTACGTGTTCGGTAAACGAAAGGGATTACGGTTAGCTCACATTTCAGACAGCCATCACCACAGAAAGCAGCCTTACCCAGTAATAAGAGCCTGTGTGTGGCTTTGTACGCTTGTCTTTCCTTTTGCAACTGTTTTTCTATCTTTTTATTAGCCTCTCGTTGTGCCTTTTCGTCGATGCGTTGATCTTCAGTCTTGCTGTTGCCCAAACAACCCATCTTCCGTCGCCCTAACCCTTCCTTGTGGAATCGTTAAAAAATATATATATGTATATATATTCTAAAAAAATGAAACCTGGGATGATATTGCGGGTTGAAATGACACAAAAAGGAGTCTGGTGTGAAATAAAAAAGGTTAAAAAAAATCACAGCGAGGCTTCTCCGTCGGAGGGAGGAATATGTTCCCCGTTACAATTCCGCTTTCGCCGCAGCCAACCGTCATCCAAACCGTTTGCTAGTTTACAAACCAAACGAAGAATAACGACTCGCTTCAACGGAGAAATCTAAAAAAAATAGACATATATAAGAAGAGAGAGGGGGGGATTCAGTTTCTGGGAATCCAGTCAACTGTTCCTATCGCGTTTCCAACCCCTCTCTTCTCTCAGTATTTTTTTTTCTATCTGAATTTCTATCAGTATTTCTGTCTCTTTAACTCAGCACTGCCTCTCTCTGTAGCACCAGGAAGTAGCCGTGCACAGTGGAGGTGGAAAACAAACCTGCGTTAAACTGTAACATTAACAACCCGCACTCATAGAGCATTTTAGAACGTGTGTGGCAAAATACGACGAGCCATTCCAGATTTAGTCCGCTTGCTGTCCCGCTATCAAAGTAATCGGCAGAGAAGTGGAAACCCGGACGCGACTCTCTCCCTCGACTGCTTTTGCAGAGGGGCTGGGTCTCTTCTCGTTGGCTTTCAGTCAGTGAGACAGCCCTGACCCTAAACTGGCAACCCAGTTACAGCGACTGTCTGCGTGCGCAATGGGCTTTTACCTGGCTGAGGTTTTTACAATAGGCTACAGGTCTGGCAACACATCACAGCGGTCCCGGGCAGGGGCGTTTCTACGATTTGTAGGGCCGATTAAAAACGAGAGGCCCTACCGGAAGTCAGAATGTTTGATAAAAGAAAATATATATGTAGAGAAATGGTGCACAAAGCACAGTGTTTACTAATATACTATTACTATAATCCCAATTCAGTATTTGTAGAGATGTTTTAGCATGCCGGTACACTTAAAATTTTAAAAAGTAAAATACTTATTAACCTGAATAATTAATTATTGATTAATGGATAATCATTAATTTGTTTTTCACGTTTTATTAAAAAAAAAAAAAAAAGCTTGAACAGAAGTTGATGACTGTGGGAAATTAAAATAATAATGATAATAAGAATACTGAAAGATCTCTGGTCATTTAGTTTAAATATAAAATTTTTTTAGTGTTTTTTGTTTCTTTGTTTTTTGTTTTTAAAGATGAAGTTTTCGGTTTTTAGATTTCTAAAATTGCAGTTTCTCTGAATAGGTTTGCATAATTGTGCACATCACATTCATTTTGCAGCTATAGATGATTTTAACTACATAACTACTGCTGTATGTCTTTATCTATAATAATAATAATAACAATAATAAGTCATTTATAAGTAGATTTCTATTTTAAGTTCTGCTAATTAGCAAGTAACTAAAGTTTTAAAATAAATGGTATAAAATATATAACCGCTCACCCAATGACAGCTGGATCTAGGCTCAATGGATGGATGGTATGAAGTATTTTATTTACAGGTTTCTTTTTTTTTATTTACTTATTGAAGAAAGTATTTTATCCCATATATAGACATATTTATTAACCAGGAAAAAAGGCCACCTGGAGGAACATCATAGGAAGAGCCTCCCATATGCTTGAGTCTCTCAGAAGCAAAACTCAAAGTACTTTTTAAAATATAATGTTTCACGATATAAATATGTAGAAAGAAATATTGGGATTGCATGTTCTACAGTAAAATATACAAACCAACACTAATGATCTCTGCAGACCTTTAGGCATCAGTGCATAAAAATCCAAATAATTTTGTAGTTTATATCATTGCATTTGTTTAGCGACAACTCTGAAAACAACTGTCACTGAGCAGAGTTCAGTGCTGCAAGATAAAAGCTTTACCACATAAAACTAAAGAAAAACTCAACATGAACGATGGAAAAATGAGTCAGAAATGCCACAGCCTTCTCTTGGCTCAAGCTTCATTAAGACAGGCTGAGATGAGGTTGAAAACTGTTCTGTGATCTGACAAATGAAAATTTGAAATTACTTTCACGGATGCTGCGTATTCTAGGCTAAAGAGGAGGAATGATGTGTTTGCAGGGAAGGCCTTTGCTTATTTCAGAAATACAATGCCAACATTTCCAGCACTGTAACAGTGAGAGAGTTCAGGTGCTAAACCGATCTGCCTCGAGTCCAGATCTGTCACCCACTGAAATCACTTAGCATATTATGAAGAGGAAAATAAGACAAATGAATCCCCATTGTTGAACAGTCACTTATAAAGCCTGGAAAACTTTCCCGGAAACTCCTCGGTTCCCAGGAAATGGTGATGCCACGCGGAACTGTCGCAGCTTTTGACTGAAATGTGTTGCTGGCAGGAAATTGAACATGAACACATAATCTTTCTCATTTAAGAGAAACCTGACAGGGATTTTTGCGATAAACATTGAGCATTTTTACCTTTGATGTGAACATTTTGCTGGTGAAAAATACAATGTTGCATGTTTAAGTAGTTTTAACTGCGGCATTGCAGTAAAGCATCCGAGAACCTCAAGAGATAAATTTGAGAAAACCTGATTTTTCCAAGAATTTTGTCTGATTCTTCCCGTTTTAGTTTTGGTTCCTGGACAACTTTAACTGTTGTTATGTATGTCTTTTCAATTGCTTGTTAATGCACATATTAAAATCAGCCAATCACATGACAGCAAGCAGACCTAGGCATGTAGGTCAAGAAAGCTGTAGTTCAAACTGAGGTTAAAAATAGAGAGGAAAGGTGATTTAAGTTACTTAGAATGTGGTGTGGTTGTTGGTGTCAGACAGGCTGCTCTGACTATTTTAGAAACTGCACATATTCCCCACACCATCATCTCTAGGGTTTACAGAGAATGATACTGGCCTAACGTTGTTTGGGATATTTTCTGGGCAAACTTTGGGCCTCCTAGTACCAGCTGAGCATCATTTAAAACACTACAGCCTACCTGAACATTGTCACAAAGTTCAAATCATCTCAAACATGAGTTCACTGCACTCAAATCGCCTCCACAGTCGCCAGATCTCAATCCAATACAGCACCTTTGGGATTTGGTGAAAGGGGAGATTCGCATCATGCATGTGCAACTGACGAATCAGCAGTAACTGTGCGATGCTATAATGTCAGTATGGACCAAAATCTGTGCTGAAAGCAGCTCTGAAGGCAAAAGGGAGTCCAACACAGTACTAGCAAGGTGTACCTAATAAAGTGGCCACAAGCATGTATATACTGAAATTTATGAGCAACTTGAGACACTCCATAAAACAAGATCTAGCAACATGATAAGTTACATCTAGTCAATCACTCTGCTGTAAAATTGCACTGATACTAACAGGAGATAAAATGTTGTTTAGTTCTATTAAATCAGCATAATGTTATCATCAACCTGATCTCAAAATGCAAAGTCCAAATGATGGAGCACAGGAGTATTTTAATTATACGTTAAGCAAAGATAAAAGAGATGCCTTTCCTCTGAGTTTCATCCTTTGTGAAACTCAATGCTCAGCACACATTAAAGCCATGTTTGCCACCGACACAGTTTACACGCCTGCCCGCCGTGCCGTGTGTCGGGCTCACTGTAGAAAGAGATGTTTAGGATGTTAAATAAGTGCTTAGTGCCACGTCTTCTTTACTCATAAATGTTTACCTGCCAGAGGCTAAACCAATAAACCAACCGTAAACCATGGACCACCACAGGATGAAGGATTTATCCCAGAGACCATCCATCTGACAGTTTTGCCAGAGCTTAGACTTGCAGTAGAGCTACAACCACATGAACAGTCCTCAGTTAAGATCAGTTAAAGGCATGTGATAAAGTTTGCTTGTGATGGCTTTTTTTTTTAGTTGGCCTTTACAGTAACATTTAAATTTAGTTTTAAATTTAGAACAGCATTGCGTTATTTGTCAAAGCAGTATTTATGAAAAACTCATTTTATTCACATCATCACAACGTCTCATATCTCTGGTTAGTCCCGCCTTCCTGTGTTAAAGCACACAAACTATCAGTACCAGTCTGCTGCATTCAGGTTTTAAAAACTAGCCGCAAAATGTACTGTACATATGTAATACCATCACTAAACGCGTCACTGAACAACAAGGTTATTTTTGAAACATATACCAAGGAATCTGCCATTATTCTGTCCAAAATGCAAATACCAGTTTCCTGTAGTGAAATTATTACAACAAAGTTACCCAGCATGCAAATCCACTCTTGAACTCTCACTACCACCATAAATACTCCATCACCAAAAGAGGGAAAAATCCGACTGCCGGCCTGAGAAAGCAAGGTCAAAACAAGTGGCTGGCCCACACCACCCTCTAGTGGCTACACGCAGCATTGCACGCATGCTGTCGAGCTCCCCATGAATGATGCAGAAGTAGGTTTTGCTGCATAAATTATTGTCCTTTTTAGGAAGTACCGTCTGATATTTATATTTAGCTTGCCGCTGCTTCCTCCTAACTAGACTAAAAGTGTGTGCCAATACTCATTTTTCTTTTAAGTCCCTCTCCAAACAAAGATTGCTCTCATTTATCTGTACTTAACTTGAAGTCCTTTTTCTGCCATCTTTGTCCAGAATTTGACACGAGTCACATTCATCTGGTGAAGGAGAAAGGTTTCTCAATGTTCCACCTAAATTCAAGTTGTATCTGCATGAACAGGAGAACTAGCTTTTGATATCATGTGCAAAAACATGCAGCTTTTAGCAGATGCATGATTTGTATCCTGTGGAGACATAAGAAAGAGATAAAGAGAGATGGGGCTTAAAGAATCCTGAATTGAAATCGCAGGGAAAACTCACAAACAGGGGTGATGGTAGAAGAATTACACCCAGGGGGTAAAAAACAAAAACAGCAAACCTTCTTTATATCTTATTTTGGAGCAAAACAAATCTGCAAACTTTTTAAGCAATTTTTGTCAGATTTGACAGGCAGTCTATACATATGATTTTTGGGTCCACTGAAGTTAAAGTTAATTTTCATAAAACTTCAGGATAACTATCAAAATAGGTGCTCAGAGGGCTTTGAAGGTGGTACTGAGAACTGGCTTTTGAGTGAGGTACGAGGCCTTCTGTCTAGCAGTTAAACTTTTGAATGTGTGGAAGAGTTTTAATATATCAGTGTGACATCTGTAAAGGTCACTATGAAAAATCAATCAGTGCCTCCCACCTGACTCTGAGCTCTAAAGTACAACGGATGGGTTGAAATTTAGGACCTTTTTTATTTTATTTTATTTTTTCAGCAGTTTTGAGCCCTCATTACTTTAATGAGTAAAAAATGTTACCTAGATGTGCTGTTTTCTGATCATTCCCAGAATCAAAAAATAAAAAGTTATATCATCGTGGCTCTTTAAAAAGAATAAGAAAAGCCCCATTTTTATCCCCATTTTGATACCATCTTTTATACTGTGTCAAAAAGATTATCTAACATAGTCCTATTTTGACTGTTTTAGGGCTTTTAAAATATAAAGCGTGAGGACCAAAGTTTGCATGCTTTCATGAAATAGTGTAAGGTTATTAAATTGGCTAATTCTGACAGGGTGAGGTGGGAACTTGTTTCAGATTTGGTTGGTTGATTTTATATAGTAGAAGACATACTTGCCAATTAAGGTCTGTGTCAATGTATGCGCATGTGCAGCCTTGGAAGCAGCTCTCAGATCCTGTATTACAAGTAAATCTGTTTTTTGTCTGACATTAATGGTTCTTCCCTCCATTTTCACCCTAACATGTATCCACACCTCGAGTGACTCGGGTTTATTTCCCACACCCGCTTAAAGCCCCTTAAACACAGCTGCAAATGCTGCACAGTTGCACTGTGGAAGTAAAACACAGGCTTTACCAAAACTATTGCACTTTACATTTAATATAATCAAATATTAGGCTTTCGGGCTGGGAAAAGATTATAACTGCCAGTGGACTGTAACGGCAGACCTAATAATAACTGACACTTGAAAGAGTTCTTTTCTCCACATAAATCTTCTACACTTATTTACTGGCCCAGCTATAATTGAAGCATGTATTGTATAAACAAGGCACGCGTCCAAATGATATGCAGCTAAAATTAGCCTCCTTGAAATTTTTTCTGAGGCTGGAAAGAACTTTACAGCACTCTCTGTGGGGACAGAGGCTCTTGATAAAGCATAAATTATACTGTAAGCACAACGTGAAGAACAACCACGGTCCAATGTCCTTCAAATGTGGCGTGGTTCACTCTGATGAAGCAATCACAACTATCAAGACAACTCACACTGCGACCTTGCTATCAGTATCATAAACACGACTGTAATTCATACTGTAGTACCTGCTGTTGCTCATTACATTAACTGGGAACTCTGAGCAATGAGTAGCAAAGTTCAGGAGTGGTCAATGATAAAACCCATTTAGACAGAAGCAAAGTTCAGCTGCCTCTGCTTCTGTTCGAGAGGGCTGGGGGTGGGGCCTGTGTGAATGAGTAAGATTTTCCAAAGTGTGCATGATTTCACATGGAGGATAGGGACTCAAAAGGAAAACAAAAACAAAACTAAAAAGCACATTTCGTAGGGACTTCCAACGAAACCCGTGTTTAGCCAGCCTACCTCGTTTCAGTGATCGTTTCTGTCAGAAGTACCGCATTGTTAGCAGCCTGTTGTTCAGGCTTACGAAGGCGATAAGGCTGAGATATGAAACAGCCAGTTAAGGACATCTAGGAAAGCTGTAACAGATATTATCAGAGGACTGTGCCGAATCTGAGCCAAGAGGCCAAACAATAAAGTAACTTCCTCTCCAAGAAATCATAGGAACTTTCCTTCCAGTTCCCATCCCTGTATTCCTGCACTGCAAGTAAAAAATGTACTACCAAAGGACTCCAGATTTTCTGAAGTGTCTTTTATTCGAACACACCTAAGAGAGAGTGTTTTTACTGTAGGTCTGGAGAAAATATAACATTACTGTGCTGTGAGAAGTCCAGATAATAATAATAATAATTACACACTGATCCGTGACTTTCTGTGTCTAAACAGATAAATTAAAAGGCCTATTTTTGATTAAAATGAGCCATCTTGCGTTGCAATTCATTGACATCGGATATGTTAAAGTTGCAGAGCCGACCTTTAATGAAGGACTATCTTTATTAGAGAAGCTATCATTAAATATTTCATTTATATTTCTGTGTAACGCCGTCAGTAAACTACACAAGCAAGCTTTAACCTCCTGAGAACCGGCAGTGCCTTATACTTTGCTATGCTATAAAAAAAAAAAAGGAAAGAAAAACTTCCCATATGAGGAAATACTTTTTTTGTATGTAACAGTTATGTAACAAAGTTACAACTTCCTGTTCAAGGATGAAAGCTTAGTTTTTATTCTTATCAGGTATCCAACTAATCCCAAATAGATCCCAAACAGGAGCTCGGGTCTCAGGAGGCCAAAAATATTGGATCAGAAGTGATTTACCCTCACAGGCTGACTTATTTTGTCATTTTTACTGTGAAATTGCAAAATAATTCTCATGTTACAGGAACCATTTACATTTTTTTTTCTATCCCAAAAGTTTGGGGAACTTATACATTTCTCTTTTTAAATGTGTGAACAAACTAGCCACAGATCTGCTCCATAAAAATTGTTTTAAAATTCCACTATGAGGCGTTAGCAAGGACTGCATCAGTGGAAAACTGTTTTCACATTACACACTTTGGACATTAATGCTTTGCAGAAAGATCTACACTTAAACACTCATTTATACCTTTTGTTGCATTCAAAGGCACTGTAAAGAAAGTGGTTGTTTTGTCTTTTATGTTGAGGGTATTTGTACATTTTGCACTTTTACGCCGTTTTTAACGATCTGAGTTTGTATGCTTCCTTGATGGTGGCCTTTCCTGTAAAAGATTTGCTCTAGATGGGACTTCCTGGTTAAATAAAAGGCCTTTTTTTTTTTTTTAAAAACTGCATTTGATCAGTCCCCTTCCAGGTTAAAAGTCCAAATAGCTGGAAAACCCTGCCATAAGAAATAAAGACACGACTGGTTTGACAACAACTTGTGATCACTGTTCTCAGGGACTGTTTTTTAAATCTGTTCCATTTGATTATTTCTTTAGGTTTATTTTACACCTAATTTGCAAATTATTTGTGGCTAGAAGTCCCACAATTATGACTACAGATATATTTTATTTAAATGTAGTGCATGCAGTGTCCCTACTATATACATAAACAAACATGAATCACTTCTATTTCCATTATCGGTCATTATGGGTCACATTTTTCCACTTGCCAAAGATCTAAAGAACGTAAAGAAAGTCAACCTGCTATCACAGAAGACCAATGAATGAATCTCACAAATCTGTATTTTAAAAAAAGCTTGAACGTGTCAAGTTTTGCTAAAATACTTTTTTTTAAATGATGAAATGTCTCAGCTCTACAAGAAATTATCTTTATTTCTATATTAGAACATAAAATCTTGGAAAATAAAGAAAAATTATTTACCTTTAGGGAAAGAAACAGTTTCAGCTTCACTTCAGCAGGTTAACTTCATATTTTCCAAGTTAGTGCCAAATTAATGTTAATCTCCAAATATTACTCATCAGCTGTTACCGTATGAAGAAAAAGCCTAACACAGCATTCGAACATTTACCTGATTGTATAAATATTACCAAAGCTTGCTCAAAGCCTAGCACGGCAGCCCATTTATGGTCAGCATTCGTTCCTCTTAATCATTGTTATTTAACTAAATTACTGCAGCAAATACAAACAGATAAAGTGACCCAGATTAGCCACCATACGTTGCCTTGAAATGTAACACTATTTGAAAGGTGTCCACTTTCAGAGGAACACAAACCACCTCAGTCCACTGCAACAGGAGTCCTGCTGGAGACTGGCAGGATATAAAGCCCCGGAGGCCTCTCGGGAGAAGCCAGAGGTGGCCCGTGAGGGCTGCTGGGTGTACCAGGAGAGTCAGCCAGCTCCCAAAAAATAACTGTGATCCTATGGAGGCAGATCACGCTGAAGTAACACAGGTCAAACATGCTGTAAGCTTCCATGGAAGAATGTATGACAGTGGCCTGTGCGGCTTCATTAGGATGAGCCATTTCTTCCTGTGTGTAATTAGTGGGAGCTGTTTACTCAGGAAATTAAACTGGCAGCCATTTATAATAATCGAGGAAAGAAGCAGTGCACTTTTCGAAGTAGAGCAAATGCATGCGATACAACATCAAGCCTGGCATGAAACTGCGAAAAACAAAAGAGCATCAGTTCTGTTTTTATTGTAAATGTGTCGACATCCAAGTCTTTTATAATCAGGTTAGCCCTGGCCACCTTTAAGCTTCTGCTCCTGGTCAAGATTTTCTCTCTTGAAAAAAAATATCAAGTACTGTGCAAGTTTTCTTTTACAGTAGAGGGGGGAAATAACACAAATTACAAGATAAATCTATATCAAATATGACAGTGTTAATTAAAGTGTAATCTCAAAAGCAGCTGGAGGTCCGAATTCAAAGATGGGTGTTACATTTTACTTTCTGCGCTGAATGCTCTGTGAGGTGGTCGAAATGAGCTCTAAGCCATTTCCGCTGGTAAAGAGGTCCAGCCCAAAATCGCCATCATTCTGAGCATAACACTGGAATTCATATAAACAATCCATCTATGGGACCCAGTGATGGTCTGGTTAAGTATACAAGTCCTGTAGTTTATATAAACACATTTAAAATCAATACATGTCCCACATACTTATTTAAATACGAATTCGCTGGTTATGGGATTTTCTTCCACACTATAATAATTTAGTGTATAAAAAGGGCCATAACCCCCAATTATTTATTAAACTGACCACTTACAGAGGTTGATAAATCTATTTGAACTTGTAAATTCTTCATAAATGAAGGCTTAACCATCAAACTGAAGGTCAGAACTGGGATCAGTCTGTAAGTTTGTACTCCGAGTGGATCCTTTCATCATATTTGTTTGGTTATTTAAAACCCAGACTCTAAATGTGCAACGGTTAGCCAAAAGGTCCATTTTGTTATTATATTATATTATACACATGATAGAGAACTCCAGAATAAAATATTATAATCTAATACTACAAGTCCCCATAATATGCTTTAAAATATTATTTTAACCATTTTTTCAACTGGTTAACTTTTTTTTTTCAAAGACAGACTATTTTTGGTGTCTCTGGGCAGATAACGCACTTCAAATAAACCTTTAAAGAATCACAGGAGCCAAATTTAGCACACAGTGCCTGATGCAAATCACCTTATCTCTATTCATCTTTCACAATTACACCATTTACATTTGTCAGTGTTAATCGAGCCATTTTATTGGAAATCCCTAAAGTGAGCTCACTCTACACCACAGGCTCCTATACACTCCTCTAAGCTGTTTATTAAAGCCCAATAACATAAAGTTATTGAAACCCCCTTACTGTAAACATGTAACAGCTTAGCCAAAAGTCAATTTTTAACAAATAATATCATAAAATAGTCTCTCATATATGACTGTTAGAGCAAACATGTTCCTATAACCAAAAGCTAAATAGTCTTTTTAAGCACCCAACTGATATATTTTTTACTTGATCACAGATATGCTATGTCGTCCAGTTAACTTTTTAAAAACAGAATATAGAGATAGAAAAAGAAGTTTGGAATAACTTTAAAATGGTGTGATCATGCCGATTAGCTTTACAGTACTCTCAGCAATATCTGCAGTACATGTAGCAGAGCAGGGTCACTGGAAAGTTAACAATGACCCACCATGTAACTCTGAATATATCTTTAAAATATATCATATAAATCTCTGCCTGTTGTGGCTCCCATATCAGAGAGACCCTAATTGTTATCAACCATCTTTGCATATTATAGTCTATCACAAGTAGCCAACTCTAGTCACTTTATTGCAGAGTGGAACGCTTAACTATACTGCACCACATAACTCAGTACATTTATTTATTGAGCTAACCAGCGAGCTATATTCTGTGTGTACACTAAACTGTACTTGAACAAGGCACAGCAGCAAGAAGCTTAATGATCTCTATGCAGTACATATTTGTAAAATAAGGTCACCTTACACACTTTATGGATTCATTTACTGGAGGGAGAAAAAAAAGACTACTGTAACTAGATGTACCTGTTGTCTCCGGTTATATAATTACAGGAGTGGTTTGCACATTGTGTGCCTTGTGATTTTGTGCCAAACTTACAATATTATTCCAGCAGCACAAATTAAATAAAAGAGATGTAAATGTAGTGTATTAGTGAACAAGCAGTCCGATTGATGGATTGCTTCCCTGTGTGGGCCAAACTACAATGATCTAAACTGTAGGTGTCATTTAAGTGCAGATGCTGCACATCTGCAATCCAAAGTGTCTTCACAATTTAAAGAAGAATTAACAACATTTTAAAATGTGGGCTTTTTTTCTGCAAATACAAACTGAGGTACACCTTGAAACCTTGGGTGCCTTGTGTACAAAAATGTGTGAAAGCCACCTGTTTAAGATAGAACCTCTAACTTAATTGACACTAGAGCATTACTAAAGTAGCCTGCATTACAGTATATTTGTTGGTGGGTAGATGACTTAAAAAGTGCCACAGCTCCTCCACATAAGTGCTGAGTGGGAATGACCAAACAGCCAAAGCTAAGGCATCTTTAGATCATCTTTACAGAGCAAGTCAGCTACACTTATAGGACACTCCAGAGTCCAAATGTGCCAGTTAATAAAAGAAATATTTGTTTTCTGTCGCCTTGGACAGATGCCACACTCATACTATGATAGAGGCTACTACAAAAGGCAAATACGCCCCAGTATAGCCTCCAGCTAAGAAGTGTCTGTGTACCCATCTAATGTTTATCCCTGGTTATCAGTCGACATTACGCTTAATTGGCTATTCAAAAATCCCCATAACCCTGAGTGTAACTGTGACAGCAAGGATCCGATAGTCTAAACGTCCATCTTCATCATATGTCATTGACAGCCGCAGGGAGTTTAGTCTTCACAGCCAAGCCAACAGATGTGGCAACAGGCCTCGCCAGAGCAGTGACATAATTTCTGGAAAGGCCAGTGCGTTTTTTGGTTTCTAATAATAAAACAGAGGTACACAACCTACCGAGCAGCAGCAGCCGATGCGTCTGTTTGTACTCCCGTTTGAGCTCCTTGAGCACCCTGTCAATATTCTTACTGACTTTCTTCGCCTCCTTCTCGGCCTCCTTCTCCTCCACCAGCAATTTGTCACAGTTTTTCTGCTTTTGGGTGCTTGTTTTTTGCAGCAGCTGTAAGCGTCGGCCGCGGTCCTTCCCCGTCCCTTTACCGCCGCCTCCACCTCCGCCGCCTCCGCCTCCGTTCTGTATGAGCACACCGTCGGTACCGGTGTCTCCACGGCGGTGCTCCCCAGCCGGGAGCCTGGCAGGGTCCCCGGGGCGCACCAGGCCGCCGCGTAGCGACGAAGTCTCCCCGCATCCCCCGGTGTCCTCCTGGCGAGCTCCCCCGGCGCGTGTCGGCACGGCGGCGTCCGGAGGCTGGTCCGAGTCCGAGGTAGCGTTGGAGATAGAGCCGCTCAGGTCCCCGAAGAGCCGGGGACGCAGACTGTAGCACAGCCCCATGTTGAAACCAATATGTGTCTGTGAATGTGATTTTTCATAAATTAAAATATCAAAAAAATCGCCGTTGTGCCACGAGCCCTAACGAGCCATCGTCACATTGGAGCTCCAGCGATGCGATTCAGGTCCGAATTTGAGCCGAAAACGTGAATGAATTATGCTCCGACATTTGCTATATGTCATTTTGCATTTTCCCCAGTCAGCCTTCGCTTCGTAGTTAGTGGATCACCTGATCCTTTAGTGGACACTGCGGGTCCACCTTACCGTAAGTAACCAAAAGCACAACCTTGGAAAAAAACGCGTCTATGCGCCTCACAGACAGGCAACAATCTGACTGCACAGTTGTTAGGTGCAATGCACGGCACGTCACATTACTACAGTATGGCCATTTCGAGAATGCTGGTCATGATTTTCATTCCTCACATTTTATGCCTGCATCTCTAAATCAGTTGGTGTCTCCTGCTCTGTAGACCGTAATCTCTATTTTAAGACACCGCCACCAATGCGTTTCTTTATTTGGCCCTGCAAACATTCCTCTGACACGATCTGTGGCGCACACAAGAATATTAGAAAGATATTATCAAAATGGCACTTTAACTCCTAACACTGTTTCTATGATAAACAAAATTTATATTAGGCACTACTGTGTGCTTTAACAATGGGATCTAGTGTCTTAAGCAGGGGCGTGTCAACAAGAGAGAGGATGTGGTGGCACAGTCCCCTCTTTGTCTGCTCAGCTGGTGCTAAAAAAAACAAAACTGTTTACCTGTAGAAAAATATAACTACATACACAATTTGTATCAATTATATATGTATAATAAATTATAGCCCATTATACCAGGTAAAAATAAGCCAGTGTTATTTATAAACAGTGTATAAAGTTATGAAAATTAACTCCACTCTTACCAGTAGCAACATTAAACATATATGCGCATGCCAGTACATTAAGAATTAAATCCACTGATAAAAAATACAAGTACTTTAAATTTTTTCCTTTTTTGAGTATTCCCAGATCAAATAATGTTGTTTGAACAGTACAAACAGTTTTAAACACTACCTAAAGTAAAAGCTACTTTTGGCTGCTCCCTCTCTTTTTGTTGTTTTACAGCCATTTTTCTCCTGCATTTAGCGTTTCTTCTTTTTTTTCCTTGTGTTTATGATTGATTACCTTGTGCATAACCATTTAATCTGTTTGTGAATTTTGCCTTTCGGCTATCGTTTGCTGGATTTTTATTACATGTGAATGGCGTGTGTATGACCTGTTTGGTCTTGCACTGGTTCCACTTCCTCATGGTTCATCACATTATCACAGCATGCACAATGTTTTTGAATGCTTCCTTTATTTTCCTCATAAACTGTATTTTTATATTGTGAATCCAAACAACATAATTTGGGAGCATTCCATATAATATAACAACTATAACATATTTAAGCCTTACAAAATATGACCTTCGTGCTATGATCATTTTCTGAAGGAAAGATGAGTCTTGCATCAAAATGTATGGGAAAATCAGACCTTTATAACTTGTTTTGACCAGCCACCTGTCCCACACAGTGATACAATCCTTTAAATTTTACTCAGAAATGCACATTTTGAAGTTTTCTGCAGTAAATTACCAGAAAACTTAACTTAAAAACATCCAGGGTACAGATGCTTCTTCCCGTTACTCTGTCATGGACATTAAATCAGTGCAGTTTTACTATTAAAACTATGACATATCAATTTGATTCTGGCACTGAGAATGCCTGTAAAATTGACTTGGTTGCACTTTTGAAATGTGATGATTTAAGAAGTGACAAATGTTAAGCCATCCATTGGCACTTCGAGGCTGTCTAACTTTTACCTTCATGGTATGAAGGTAAAATATTTCAGCGGCTTCATGAACAGTGCTAGAGTCACTGTGGGTCACTTGAATTAAATCTCTGATACTTGGGGAGCTGTGTGATGTCAATAATCATAGTTAAGGATCAGAAAACATTGTGACTACACAAATGGGTGCAGAGAGCAAAATCAACCACTAGATGGAGCACTTGTGAAACAGTAAGCCAGTGACGGAAGTGCTTCTTCCTCTGGGAGGCTGTTTCTGCAACAGCATGATGTGCATTAGTAAAGAAGATCTGTAGCATAGTTTGAAACCCTCTACTTTGAGCCACAATTGAACCCCGAAAAGACAAGCACCAGCATGTTTTTACATTATGAACCTTGCAGGTTCCATGCTGTTGTTTTGACTTCACAATGTTGTTTTACATTGTATAGACTCTGGGATAGTCTGAAATGCATTTATTGTGTGGGAGGGATGGAAGGGTCACCAAAGTGACATGGTGCGTGGGACGCATCACGTTTTTGAGTTTGCCAGGAGTTAACATATCTGAGTTTGGCCTCCTTTTGGGTATCTGAAGAGTCTATTCTTGATGGGGGGGGGGGGTTGTTGTGTGGTTTTGTTTTGACTCCTTACCTTGGTTTCATTATTTCTTGTACAAGTTTTCAGTTTTTCTGAGTTTCCCTCGTGTGCTTTTAGTATTTTGTTCATTGTAACTTTTCTTGTCACTGTGTTTAATTTTTTTGTTATCTATTGTTTTCCTTTGACAGTTAGTGTCCTGTGTTTGCCTTGATTATGTTCAGCTCTTTCCCCTCCTGTTTCTACTTCTCCAATTAGCCTTCTGTGTACAAATATTCCTGTCTTCCCTTTGTCATATAGTGTCTGTGTATTTTTCCTGTGTGTGCTCTGGTTTTACTGAATGTGAAATATGGGTATCAAATATCATTAAATATTGAAATAATGATAATATGTAAATATGAAGGGGCAGATTACGCAAGGATCTGGGTAATGGAAATATAAACTTGTGTGTTGCATGTGCTGATAAAGAAGATGTCATGTGAGTGAACTAAAAGTTATTAGGTTGTTTTGTCAAACTCTAAAAACAAAACAAAACAAAATATTTATTGCAAATCTCAATAAATAATCAAAAATATTCAGATTAACATCTTACCCACTTTTAACAGCATTATCTTGTTACTTTCGGTTTTCTGTTTAAAAATTGACATGAAATCACAGCATCTAGTAAAACAAGATGGGGTTTTTTTTTGTTTATCTCAGAGCTGGAAAATCTTTTAGACACAAGTATATAACAAAATAACTAAAAGTAGACTAGCCTGTAGCCCAGTAAAATAAAATTAAGATAGATATCTTAATTAAAAGTAAATATATAATAAATAAATAAATAAATAAATAAATACAATAAAGTATAATAGAAATTTAAATAAGAATGTGACGAAAAATGTGAAGAAAAATAACTGAATTAACAAAAATAAAAATGTTTGCATTTTTATTACACAGGAATTTAATTATATTCGATATACTTCTAATACAGGCCCAATCATAGGGCTGCCCATATTATAGGTTAAATTACAATACCTCATGTGTTTTTCTATCACAGTTCTCTTGACTTTTATTTTGGAAGTCTTGTTGCCTAAGAGACAGCTACTGCTGAAAGCTAGCATTTCTGTGTTATCTCCAGCAGGAAAATAACTCCTGAGGTAGGTACACTTTAATCTGACTGTTACTCAAGTTATGCAACGCAGAATAATTAATAAATAAAATGTCTATTTTTTATTTATTATATGATATATATTTATATATGATAGAGTTGAAATTTGTAGCTAGAAATGCTTTCTAGCTAGCTAGCTAACTCTGTTACAAACCTATGGCAACGGTAGCTAAAATATGATGGGAAGATTTCTAATGGTTTAAGTGGTGTAAAGTTTGAAACGGAGCTCACATTTTCTTCAATCATAGCATCAATAAAGTTTGTTTTTTCCTGTATTTTTTTTATGAACTTTGAGAATACACGTGAAAAACATGTCAAATAGGCAGCTGTACAAAATAGTTTTTGGAGGTATTGGAAAAGGTTGCTAAATGAAGGACAAAAATTACATTATGAAGTTAACAGGTATTATTTAAAGCCAACTAGTTTTGAGACATAAAGCAGACAGAAAAATGGCAGATCTGTGTATTTTTTATACACACACACACACACACACACACACACACACACAAACTCTTGTCTTGTTTTAATCCCAGCCTTTTACCACAAACACAGAGAAAATTCAAAGCTATTTTTCCACTATAACACTGTGACATTAGTGGAAAATACACGCTGTGATCAAAAAGTGCTGAGAACAGGTTCATAAAAATAAAAAGCTTCACCTGATTAGCTGATTTAAAGTTCAAGGTTACCTTCTCAGGCACGCCCAGACAACTCACTAAATAATAAAATCATAAATAAAATTGTGATAACAGTAAAATGATTATAAAACAAAATACCGTAACCAAATATAAGCAATAAATAAAATTACAGTAAGTTTATTTACAACATACAAAGGACATAAGGGGAGCAAAAGAAAAACAGTTTGGTCCATAAATTTGGTTCTGTACATTACCAAAATGAATTTTAAATGAAACAACTCAGATTCAGTTGAAGTGCAGACTGTCAGCTTGAAGTCAGTAGGCTGAACAAAAAGACTGAATAAAAATGTGAGGAACTAAAGCATTTTTAACACAATCCCTTCATTTCAGGGACTCAAAAGTAATTGGACAAACTGAATAACTGAAATTAAAATGTTTATTTCTAATACTTGGTTGAAAACCCTTTACGTCTTGAAGTCATGGACATCACCAGATGTTGGGTTTCCTCCTTTTTAATGCTCTGCTGGGCCCTTATTGCAGCAGCTTTGAGCTGCTGTTTGTTTGTGGGCCTTTCTGTCTGAAGTTAAGTCTTCAACAAGTGAAATGCATGCTCAACTGGGTTAAGATCGGGTGACTGACTTGGCCCTTCAAGAATATTCAATTTCTTTGCTTTAATGAACTCCTGGGTTGCTTTGGTTGTATGTTTTGGGTCATTGTCCAACGCCGCCCGATTGGTTTGATTGCATTTAGCTGAATTTGAGCAGACAGTAAGTCTCTGAACATCTCAGAACGCCTAATTTGAGTGCTTCTGTCCTGTCTGTCCATTATCAATAAACACTAGTGTCCCAGTGCCACTGGCAGCCATGCACATCTAAGCAATCACACTGCCTCTGCCATGTTTTACAGATGATGTGGTATGCTTTGGATTATGAGCTGTCCCACGTTTTCTCCATACTTTTTTCTTGCCATCATTTTGGTAGAGGTTGATCTTGGTTTCATCTGTCCAAAGAATGTCCTTCCAGACCTGTGTTGGGTTTTTTAGATGTTTTGGGGGGGGTTTTTTGTTTTGTTTTTTAGCAAAGTCTAATCTAGCCTTTCTATTCTTGCTTATGAATGGCTTGCACCTTGCATTGAACCTTCTGTATTTACTTTCATGAAGTCTTCTCTTTATGGTAGACTTGAATATCAATATGCCAACTTCCTGGAGATGTTGTTCACTTGACTGGCTGTTGTGAAGAGGTTTCTCTTCACCATGGAAATGATTCTGCGATCATCCACACCTAGGCATGCAGACTGCTTCTACAAATATTTGTGAAAGAATGGGTCACTCTCAGGAGTTCAGTGAATTCCAGTGTTGTACCGTGATAGGATGCCACCAGTTTAGTCATGAAATTTCCTCACTACTAAATATTCCTCAGCCAGCTGTTGGTGTTATTATAACAAAGTGGAAGCGATTGAGACAGTAGCAACTCAGCCACAAAGTGGTAAGCCACGTAAAATCACGTAAAGTCAGCGGATGCTGAGGCACATAGTGCGCAGTGGTTGCCAACTTTCTGCAGAGTCAGTTGTTACAGACCTCCAAACTTCCTTTGGCCTTCAGATTAGCTCAAGAACAGTGCGTAGAGAGCTTCATAGAATGGGTTTCCATGGCCGAGCAGCTGAATCCAAGCCTTACATTAAAAAATGCAATGCAGAGCAATGAGTCTGGGTTTGGTCATTGCCTGGATAATGGTACTTGTGTGACTACACTGTGCCAAGTGTAAAGTTTGGTGGAGGGGGATTATGGTGTAGGGTTGTTTTTCAGGAGTTGGGCTTGGCCCCTGAGTTCCCAGCTTCTAACCAACACAGAGTACCAACACATTTTGGACAATTTCATGCTCCCAAATCTGTAGGAAAAGCTTGGAGATGGCCCCTCTTCGTTCCAACATGGCTGTGCACCAGTGCACAAAGCAAGGTCCATGAAGACATGGATGGATGATAAAGTATTTAATCATGGGGCTGTCATTACTACAGGCCCTCATTTAACCACATCTTATGTCAGTTAGAAATATACACTGACCTTAATTTTTTAAATGATGACCAACATCCTGCTTCTACCCACTGTGAATGTAGGTTAATTGGGTTTCAAATGAAACCCGGGGCTCTGGAGGTGAAGGTGTTCTCCAAATGGTAGATGATTTGTTGTTGTTGGGCTACAATGCCTTCCAGTGGGTTTTTTTTCAGCAACAAATCATGAATTCAACTTGCTGAAAAAGTTAATGAAGCCTACCAAATTAAACATTATAAGCCTGTGTGCTAACAGTTTTTTGAAAAAGACTAAATTATACTGGTGTTTGATGTTGCTGTTTACTTGAAGATTCTACACCAAATGTGCCCCACTTTCACACTCCTCAGACTCGAAGCAGGCTTCCCCTGATAGCCTGCTTCGTGTCAGACTTTCTTAATCCCATGAAAACTTTAATCCATTTCCTCTCGCCCTTCCTCTACCACTGTAAAAGACTTAGCTGGAGGATAGGTGAGGCAGATTGGAATGGGCAGGGCTTTTCCAGTCTTCCTCTTAAATTAAACCTTACCCTACATCACCAGTCTGCAGAGAGTAAAGTAAAGGATGAATGGATGTTTCATGTCTGTGTTTCTGCAGTGAAAGCTTTGGAGCAGCCTCACAGTAGCAGGACATATCAGCCTACGAGTTGTTGACCTGTGGACGATTGTTAATGGGCTCACAATGACCAGCGTCTGGGATCGTCAGGGTTCCTCGCTGAAGGAGAGCCAGGGCTCTGTGTGGACGATTAACCGCTACACCACGCTCAAGCAGCTCGGGGACGGGACGTATGGCAGCGTGCTCCTGGGCAAGAGCAATGAGACTGGCGAGCTGGTGGCCATAAAAAGGTGAGTGCGTGGAGCACCAGTAAACATGTCAGGGATTCACTGTGTTGTTTAGTCTCAGCGGGTTAAGCTGATTAAAGCCTGAGTGGCTGCTACAAGTGTACAGAGTTGTGTGCAGTGGATAGTGTAATAAACAGTAATACAAGAATTAATACAAGCAGTAGTAGATGTCAGCATTAGCAAAAGCTGTTTTTCATCCTTGTGGTGTGTGAGTGGAAAGACCTGTAACCTCTGCCAGGGGGAAGCAGTTCAAAGAGTTGTTGAGCACCGTGAGTCGGGTCTCCGTAAGTCTTCGAGATCCTGTTTAGACATCTAGACAAGTACATGTCCTCAGCTGCAGGCAGCTGTGCTCCAGTCATGTCCTCCACAGTCCCTGCAAAGCCCTTTGGTCCACACCAAAGTGGTTATGTTTTAAGTGAATAGACTGGTACTTCTATAGCCCTTTTCTGCTCTAACTGAGCACTCAAAGCACTTTGCAAACATTTCAATGGACGCATGAAGGATACTTCAACAATTGGTAGACCGCCTGTAGTTGTTCTTCTTCTTCTCTAAAATTGGAGGCATTGTTGTATTTTGCTGATGACAGTGGGGGGGTATGCAGACCCGGAAAAGCCAGGCACTCTCTCCACAGCCTTGCCTTTTATGGTCACTGATTTCAGGTCAGCTCAGGTCAGCTCTTTTCTTCCTGAAATCTGCCCTAATCGCCTCGGTCTTCTGGGTGGATTGCTGATGGAGCACCAAGGTCTTTCAGTTAAAGTTTCCAAGTGTCTGTGCCATCAGCGGGTTTAAAGGCAATACGTGTAAGGTTTTGGCTCAGGGAGAGTGTTTTGCTGCTCTCTATGACACGGTGAAACAGAGATAAGAGGGGAGCACCAAGGCAGATGTAGAGAACAGCACAATGCTGAGCTTAACATCAACTGGTTTACTGTAGCATATAATTACCATTAAACATATTAATGGTATGTATGGAGGTGTTTGAGTTTGCGATACAGGTGTTTCCTGAGAGCCAGGCAGCCCTTAAACGGAGAATATTATCCAGAATTTGTCTCAAAGCCTTAACAGATTTAGATTGTTTGGGCTTAGCATTAGTTGATCATGTGGATTGATGAATATTCCTCCGTGCTCTCCTAGCAAGCAAAGCTGATTTCTCATAGAAATCTGATTTATTCCACCCCAACAGGATGAAGAGGAAGTTTTATTCCTGGGATGAGTGCTTAAACCTAAGAGAAGTGAAGGTAAGAATCTAATTCAGGTGCTTAAATAAAATCAATTTACAAAATCCACAATAGAGGTAATAACTGGTACATTTACCACCAGTTTTCTTTCTGCCTCACCTCTCTGGGTCAAATCTGAACTCATTCATACTTGTAAATCAATTGGAAAATTATATTTTTTGCAACTTTATGACTTAATTGATATCTTTTACTATAAATTATTATAGTTATATTAACCTTTTATTTAACAGCTTGAGTTCTCATGACCTTTTTAATTGTATTATAACTTGGCATACATGAATGAGCAAGCTTTATATGAATGCTACCTGAGCCTATAAGCTAAAAAACAGCTTATTTAGCAGCTTGAACTACACTTGTAATAGTTTTGCAGTCTAATTCACATTGATCCCCTTTGAAAATCAGCTGAAGACTCTCCCATATGTGTTTCCCAAACAGTCACTGAAGAAGCTGAACCATGCCAATGTGGTGAAGCTGAAGGAAGTCATCAGAGAAAATGACTACCTCTACTTTGTCTTTGAGTACATGAAAGAAAACCTCTATCAGCTCATGAAAGAACGGTAAGAAAATCAGAATTATGAATTTATGTGAAAGCAAAATTGCAGCATGTGTGATGTGTTAGCCTCCTAGCTATTTCTGTGTGTTTTTAATTACCGCTGTGAATGTGAGAATTATTTGGGTTTTATTTGAATCATCGTGTGTCGGTCTCGGTTTTTACAGAAACAAGCCGTTCCCCGAGTCAGTCGTCAGAAACGTGACATTTCAGATATTACAGGGACTGTCATTTATTCACAAACGTGGTAGGCGACTTCACTGAGGTATTTTAATAGAAGTAAAATAAAAAATAACTTACTAAAAACTAATGCATAACAAAATAAATAAGAAATAAAATGCTGTGAGTAGTGGCTTAGAATACATAAGATAATAATTATGGAAATGATATTAAATCTGACAAGTAGATGCATGCTGGACAGTTGGTAGGCCATAACAAGCAAAAATGACTCACTTCTTCTGTGCGGATGTGAGAAGAGGAGGTGTGACTTGTAACAAAGCTTAAATCAGCAGAAACAAACAAACAAACAAACAAAATAAGCTCAGTTTTTACTAATTGTGGGTGTTACTGTCACAAATGCTTGCATGTTGTTCTTTCTTCTTTATCCCTTCTTTCTTTTGTCCTTTCCCACTTTGCTGCCGCCAGAGAAGATAAGATGTTTTCAGAAAATGAGATAAGGAACATTTTGTTCCAGGTATTATCTGGTTTAGCATTTGTGCATAAGCACGGTAAGAGACTTCTGTCTTTTCCTTACATTATTATTTTTTTCCCGCTGTCTGGTTAAGACTTCGTTTCTTTGTGTAAGCGCTGTTTAAAATCTGCGACCTGCTTCATTAGGAGGTTATGTCACGCAGTGGTTGTTATAGTAGTAGAAGCTAATGTAGAAAGTAATGCAAATCTATACACAGATGAACATCAGCAGGGGTTAATTTGAATGTCTCTTGGTTTTTTAAGGGTATTTCCATCGTGATCTGAAGCCAGAGAACATACTGTGCATGGGCCCGGAGCTTGTGAAGATTGCAGATTTTGGCCTAGCAAGAGAAATCCGCTCGCAACCACCTTACACAGATTATGTGTCCACAAGATGGTGAGAGTTTCTTTTTTTTCTTGAGCAAACAAAAAAACGAAGTAACTCCAAAGGGTCTGGAGTAATTCTTGAAGATAAAGCAACATCTAGTTGCAGTTGATGGACTGAACACAGGATCATAAGTGCTGAGATTACAGGCGACTGAGCCCCCGTGGTCAGTTTACATCAACTCATCATGTGTATGAATTTTATGCTAATTTGGGGGTTTTAGTTATTTTTTTAAACTTTTTTTTCCATGGCGTGATGATTGTACTGCATTCATCTCTAAAGAATTAAAAAAATGTGACGTTAGGGTCCCAGTTCAGCTCGCTGGTTGAGCAGGTGACCATATGCTACACAGCTGAAATACAGGGACCCATGTTCCAGTCTGACTCATGGCCCTTTGCTGCCTGTCTCCCCCCACTCTCTCTCCCCTCTTCCTTATCTACTCTTCACCTCTGATCTATCGTATAAAGTTAAAAACGGTAGCAACCAAAGTATCCTCCTTGAGGGGGGTCACCCGATTTTATATTAATATTTTTTTTAAAAAGCACTCTCTATATATTCCTCTGGGTATTATTTCAGGTACCGGGCCCCTGAGGTTCTGCTCAGGTCCAACTCTTACAGCTCTCCCATCGACATCTGGGCCGTGGGCTGCATCATGGCGGAGCTGTACACCCTGACGCCTCTGTTCCCAGGAAACAGCGAGGTGGACGAGATCTTAAAGCTCTGTCAGGTGCTGGGAACACTGAAGAAGGTGAGGAACCATCAAAACACATCTGTATTACTTTCATTACTATACAGCTGTTTTCACAAGTGCCCTACAGCCCGGAATTTTTCTAGACATCGCTCGACGGAGGTGTATTTGAGAACGCAAACGTCTGATGCGGTTGTTTTTTAAAATAGCCGGTCTTCAGCCCGCCCGGTCCCTATTATGAAGTCTGGTAGATTATGGATTGTAGAGCTTCCTGCCTCCTGCATTCTGCGCCATCCCTCACCGGAACCAAACACATTAGTGAGAAATATTCATGACTATCTCAAAACTGACCAAACTGTGAAAACAGCTAAACATACTATTTAATAGCATGTCTTTTGCAATGATACAGAAGTTTTTCAAGTAAAACATTAACGTT
>VUQG01036553.1:2576-13472 GCA_015106755.1 Etia nguti
CTGTTGACTCTTTATGTGTCTGTATGTTCTGTACTGGTTATATATTGCAGCACACCCCACTCCACCTCTCTAAGCTTCCCTAATTTTAGTTCACATGTTTTATTTGTATTTGAACAATAATGTGAGAATGTCAAACAGACAAATGAAAATAAATACATGCATAAATAAACTGATAACTGATTAACTGTTAGATAAACTTTAATGAATATACATACAAACATGCATAGACAGAGCGTCTGGTTGGCATACAGAATATAGAGTAATTAATACAGAATTTCCATTCTTAGTTGTTTTTGTTTCAGTATTATTTCTGTACTTAAGTATTTACTACTGAACAGAAAAGCTATAATTTTTATCATGCTATTCGATTTTATTCATATCTTACCAAATCATAACAACAGTCGCCTCATGGCACTTTATATTATACGGTAAAGACCCTAAAACAATACAGACAAAGCCCAAACAATCAGACGACCCCCATGACCAAGCACTAATATGCTAAACAACTAATGTTGTTGCTAAAGCATTTAATAGTTTTTATTAGTTTTTTAAAACTACTTGCAAAACAAATTCTGATATTTCTTCCACACGAGTATTTTATCCTTCTATTACAATTATAGTGACATACAGGAAATGTTTTGTGTGTATTCTAATCAAGCGCAGGGAATAGGGCACAGCAGGGGAAGGCAATAAAGTAATCAGAGGAATGCAAAGACAGAGACTAAAAGCAACTACCAAAATAAACCAGGGTCAGGGTTACTTTGCTTATGAAGGAGAATTAGGACCACATATGGAAAAAAATATTATTGATCACTTTGAGAATAAAGTCAAAATATTATGCCAAATGCCATGGCTGCTGTACCCTCGCAGTTAGTGAAATCTTACTTCAGAATTGGTTTTAGTAACAAGGAATGAAATTAGTTCTCTTTTAGCATATAAACATAGAAGGGTGATGAGTATAAGGACGTTGAAGAGTTTGCCAGATTTGTACAAAATTAAATGGCTACACAAGGCATTTTGTAGAGGGTATAACAGCGGTGGCAGTAAGTGTTGAAACAACAGTAATCTCCTGATTACTGGACAATTTCAACTTTATTCTCAAAATGATCAATAATTTTTTTTTTCCTAATGTTGCCCTAATACATCTTTGTAGGCAAAATTTTTTTTTTTCAAAATTGTGCTCTTTAATCTCATTGCATGTTGTTTTTGCAATGCAAAAATTTACCCTTTCTGTGTAGAAACAGCAGAGGCAACAAGAGGTTGCTGGGAAGATTAAACCAGGAACCCCATGACATTAAAATACATTCATTAAGTCCTCCTGTAATATACACTACAGACCAATTCAGATCCCAAAAAGATTTCAAGGCCAGCATTCCTAGTATGGTCACAATGGTGTAAAATGCTCTCTTCTTTGATTGGTCAACCCTGTCCCTGTTCCTGCTCTCTTCTCTTGGGCCTGAATAAATTAAGACACAGAGAACAGAAAGGCTGCAGAAGGAGGAGACAGTTAAAGACAATGTCAAGAGACATATATCTACAATAGCAATAATAATATCTTCTATCGTTATAAAACCTGTTATTGCAAAGCAAAGCAGCCAAACACAGCCTATGTTGATATTCCTGATTCTGACACCTCTTTCTTTCCTTAAACTCCGATAAGTGATGGGATGAACAGCAGCCATGTAGTGCTCCACACAAGTCAGCATGTGAAAGAAAATCTGTCCAAAGGAGGAGAAAGAGTAAAAAATGAATGTCAAGAATAACATGTTTAAATTATTCATGACGATACCACAATAACTGAAGATACACGCTAAGACAGCAAACAGGTCCATGATGACAATGTTGTAGGTGAAGCAGTCAGAGTGACTCAGTACTTCCATGAAGGTGGAGCTTTTTCTCCTCCATTCTTGGAAACCATGTTGGAGCATGAGGATGCAAATAGGGAGGACGAGGAAGATGGTGGTGATGTTAAATGCACGAAAGATGTAGGAGCTTGGTTTAGAGATGAGACAGCTTATGTATAAATAGATGGAGGTGTTCATGGGGGAAAGGTGCAGATCCAAGGAGGAGAATGATGAGTTTGACAACATCTGGAAAAAAAAAATAATTAAAGTGCACTGTTTGATTTCTGGGAAATTTCACTACTTTGAAACAGTAAAAAAAAATAATTCCAAAAAGAAAGATTTATTTATCAACTATTTATTTCATTCCATTTGATATATAGGTAGATTTTTTTTGTGCTTTTTTCCTTGATAAAATTTATTTAATAAAGTAGAGTATTAACTGTCCAGCCTAAACTGTGACAATTTCAAACTGGGAAAAACAGTCCAGTAATGGAAATTATTTTGACATGAACATGGCATAGACACACACATTGACATACACACACACACACATAAATTTTCACTTATGTCATGCATTTCTTTATTGACTACCACACACTGCACAAAATGCCTTATGTGCCTCAATGTGTTTGATCCACCTGCTACAGTTTATTTGTCCGTTCATTAGGACGACAAGTGTAAAGCATTTAAATGATGTGCAGAGTTTTGTATATTCAAATAAACCAGAAACATTGAAGGCATCATCTGTCATTGTCTCACCTCTGCTCTGATCTTAGTTTTGCATTGCATATTTCCTTAGTAGCAGGAAATATGTAAAGATGCATGCATTTAAAGCAATTTAAAATCTTTTTATGTTTTTCATTTTCTTTCACAATATGCTGTTGAAAGTACGCTGACTTAGAAGTTTAACACATATAACCTTTGTGTTTCCTCTACTGGCGACCCCCTTTGTTTCTTGTTAAATTTATTTAATAATTAAGTGCAATATATTACCACTTGAAGCCCAGCAGAAAGATAAGAAGGTATCTACAAATGTTTGATATATAAATTGTCTATGCCCAGTGTTCAAGGTGCTTTTTTTCATGTATAGTCTCAAAACCCTTATGATATTATACTTCTGAAAATATAAAACAACTTTTACACAGTTAGTCAGAAAACTGCAACATTTTAAAATAATAATAATTAAAAAATAAATATTGTTTTTGTAATGTCATTCAATTTTATAAACTCAAAAGGAACACAAACCTTATGAGTCCTCTCTTCTCTTCTCTTCTCCGTTGACTCCCGTTCATGTGATTATTTGCTCAAAACATATTAGAGCTGCAGTCCACCCCACTCTGTCTCTCCAAGTATAATTCAAACATAGTTTATTTGCGTTCAAATAAAACCATGTGACAATGATGAATTAACACATCATGAATTACTTGATCAATAAACAATTACTTGTCTGCACAGCTGTGGAGTGTGACCAAGCTAACCTGAGTATCATAGCCCAAATACCTATTCTTACTCCACATACAGAACTTTATGTTTATCTGTAATACTACATTCGTGTGATTCAATAATGTACCAGCACATACGGTGCTGTTGTCTATTAAGATGAACACTGCAAAAATTCAAATTCAAACAACTTCATCAACTGTGTGGTTTGTGAGTGTTGATTTGTGTAGTTTTGCTTTTTAAATCACACCTGTGACTGCAAAAAAAACCCCAAATATCTTTGATAAGCATGTAAGGTTATATTAATAACCTATTCAAGAAGCTTCAAGCTGTGCTTCAAGCAATTCTTCTTAAACAAGAGAAGAGGTTTTCTCCTGGCAGCCCTTACAAATAAGCCATACTTTGTCATGGTCCTGGGTGGGTGACCCAGTGTTTTCTGTTTGGTATTATTAATCTTTGATTTCTTGATGTGTCTTTGTTGTTGTTAGGGTTTTGGTTCTGGTGTTTAGTGTTTTATTGTTCCTACCTGCGTTCTTCCCCCCTGTGCTCCGTTCGTGTCCCTGAGTTTGTGTTGCAAAACAGTTTGTGAGTTTCCTGTTTTACTTTGAAGGTCTGTGTCTCGTTGTGTCTAATTAGGTTCATCTGTGTCCACCCCTACGTGTCATTTCCTCATTACCTGGTGTGTATTTATAGTGTGTGTTTGCCTCAGCTGAGGCGTCTGAAGTTCATTGTGACAGAGGCGTCACAATGAACTTCAGACGTGGTTTCTACATTAAACACAGACACTCTCACAACCCAAATGCCAACGCCAACGTCATCATCGGTTTTGAATTAATTTAATTTTTTAAAATTAAATTTATGTATGCTGTATGCATTTTTTCCATTCCTAAGTTGTAAGCTATGATTTAGGATTATGAATCAGTCAGAATAATGTAAAATTTTCAGGTTCTTTCTTTATTGAATAAACTTTGGCCAAGAGAGCCAGTGAGACAAAATCCAAAATACTGTCTTTAGTTATTAATGTTTGAAATGATGATGGTACTTGAAAAGTAACACAAAATTAGCTGCCTTTCCATAAAAACACAAAAACTTCAGAAGTACTTAAGGTTTTGTGAGGGCACAAAACCCTGTTTACTCTTTTCCCTCCCTGGCTTCTAGACTTCTGTCAACATTTCTACACGGTTAGGATTTGGCATGTTCTTGACAGCGTTTGACTTTGTTTTTGGCGTTTACATGTGAACAGAGATATTTTTTCAAAAATGCACGTGTGGACTGGATTTTTTTTTTTTTTAATGAAAACGGAAAATCTCAGTTTTCAAAAATACCCATGTACGTGTGGATGTAGCCATAGTTATTCAAATTTTTAGGTACTTGAGCATTTCTTTCTGACAACTTTTGACTATTACTCCCTACATTTTTAAACAAATATGTTTTTTGTCTCACATCACTGCAGGCCTTCGCACATCAAATCCATGTGTCAGAGGTTAAAGTGGGGCGGTATTGTTTTTACTTCTTTTGGCTGGAACTACTGAAGGTGTCGATAAGTTGCAGTCACGGTACTCCAATATCTAGCTAGCTTTAAAAAAGAGGAGCGAACATAAAGTGCGCAACGTTTTTTAAGTGTCAGGTAATTTTAAATGCAACACCTCTATCAGCTCAGCAAACACACAAACTGTTTGTGTGCAGTTTGTCTCACAGTGTGTTGTAGCTAAAGGTGCAGTTGCTGTATTTCACAGGGAGAGAAAAGAAAGCTAACTTCACTCAGAGATGGAGAAAGATAAGAAAGACAAGACAGGAGAGGAGAGGAAGATGAAAGGTTAGATTTAATGGTGTGGACTGCTCATTTAAAGCTCACATGTAAGTGAGCTTGCAAGTTATATTTTTAAATCAGATAATGAGTCTGTACATGTGACATGTTTTTTTCATATTGTGAAATGTGCTGCAAAACAAACTGAGGTAGACTAACTGGTTTATTTAAAAAAACTGAGGTAGACTAGCTGGTTTATTTAAACAATTCATGAAAATCCTCTGCATGTTAGTGCAGGATAAACAGGTTAGTTTGCTGTACTGTGATGTATTTAAAGTAAAGAACAATGTGTTGTGTCATGGTCCTGGGTCATTTGACCCAGCGTTTCGAGTTTTCTTGTGTTTTTGTCATTTTATATTATGGTTTATGGTTAAGTTCCTTTGGTTATTCTTGAGTTCATTCCTATATTGCCTAGGCTGTTCTGTTATAATTCATTGATTATTAGATTTTCCCTGGTGTCTTTGCCCTCTGTGTCTCCCTCTGTGTGTCTGTACTTAGGTGTTTGTATGAGTTCTTGTGCCTTGTTTCCCCTCCTTGTGTTTCCTTCCATCATGTTTATCTATATTCCCCAGCCTGTCATTTCATCTCTCTCTCCCTGCTCGTGTGTCATGTTCCCCCATTTCCTGTTTTATTGTGAAGGTCTCGTGTTTAAGCATGTCTCATTTTCCTTCCCCTGTGGCGTGATTTTAATTCCTGTCAGCTGTGTTCCCCGTGTGTCCTCACTTCCGTCGTTATCCTCCTGTGTATTTATGTCAGCGTCTCGTTTGGCTCTTGATGGAGGTGGTCGCATCTTTCTCCCTCTTGTTGAAGAGGTCCAGAGAGACCTGTCAAATCAGGCCCAGAACTCTGACTCGGCTGAGTCAGAAAAATCCCAGACTTCAACCACAGGGGCAGAATAATCCCCTGGTCTGTGGCAAAGGTCTCAGGGTAGTCTACTTCTGAGACTGATGGAAGAAGAGAAGGGAGGACGCAGAGACTCACCCAATGCTGGAAAAAGAAGACTAAGTGAACAGATAGGAAGGTTGCAAACTCCCCAGTCAGAGGTTCTGGACAGGTTATGAAGTTGAAATAGCCTTAGTCAAGATGGTTTTGTGGGAAAGGGCATCACTAGGACCATTGAGTCCACAGGACCCGACCAAAGGGGGAGCGATGATGCCTTTGTTGGCCATGGGAGAAGAATGCCTGGAGGCACCAGAAGAGGACATGTAGAGTGATCTCTTAATAGAGATCAAAAGGGGGATTGTTGAAGATTGCATAATATACATTAGAGTTAAAGAGACTATAGTTTGTGATTGCTTGCAATATTATGATACTGTTGTTGATAGGGTGTAGAATACAAATAGAAAACATTGCTGGAATGTGAACAAGGAACTAGGGTGTGGTACAGGAGGATAACTGACCCTCACCTCCATAAAAGGAAGAAACAGTCACTGAGGGTGAGGGGCAGACAAATAACTGTCATTACCTTAAAAGGAGATGAGGGTCGAGCTGCTAGCAGCCCTGGTCAAGCTATCAATACTTTTCCACTGTGGTGTAATGTCCACTCCCGGATGGGAGGAGACAATAGAATAAAAATGTAATTGCTGTGTTAGAATGCTTTTGATCAGCCTTTAGAATAGGACTGCATGGGATGCAGTGTGCTGATCTCCAGATACATCTGTAAGGTAAATGTGAAATAAAAGGATTGTGAAAATTAGAACATCTCTGCGTAATCTCTACTAAGACCGCAGAATTGTAGAAGCCGGCGAACTTTGAAAATTTGGTGCCGTGACCCGGATCTTGGTAGCTGATTTCGATTCAGACCTTGAGTGAGCGGAAGGGACACTGAGGGTACTGCTGGCAATAAACAAGGTATGCAGAGCCTGTTTTATCGAAAACTGCATATTGGAAATAAACTAAATTTTACGCAAAAGTGCCCTGAATGGAGAAGTCTGTAAATTTAAAATAAGAGAAGTTTGTGAAATAGTGCGGGTTCGAGTCCCAGAGAACTGGTTTCTCTAAATTCCAGGTTGGAGTCCCAGAAAGCAGGGCTTTCTAAATTCCACTGTCCTTGGTGTGGCAACCCCTCTACTGAGCTGTGTTTTAGTCCCGGGGAATCAGGACAAATGTTACTAAAAGGGTTGGAGTCCCAGGGAGTAGATTGGTTGAAAATTCCTCCCTGAATTCTATTAGGTAACAGGGGCGTGTGTGGTGGTCATTGTGTGGTGATGCGTGACTGAAACTAAAAGTAGAGTGTAAGAAGGGAAGTGTGTTAATTTGGCATGTGAGCGTGTGTGTGTGAACTCTCGGAGGGATAGAGTGAAACTCAATTACAAAAAGCCTCGGCTGTGCAACAATGCACAGGAAGCTGAGTGAGAAGTGGTGGTTTATTGGGTCAGTTGCAGGTGGGGAAACGGACCTGGATCAACCTCCACAAGTGCAGCAGTCAGAGGAAAACCATAGGTTAACATCATTAGAAACACCCAGGCTGAGATTTGGCTGAATTATTTTATAGCTTCACCTCCATGTGTTTCTCACCCTGAGAAAACAAGCTCCGAGCTAACCTTTCCCTGAAGAAAATGCAGTTCTAGAGATGGCAGGAACATCGAGAGTTGACAGCAGATCAAGAGACAACAGCAGTGTCCAGAACAGTGAAAGGTCCAGCAGCAGCACTATGTGCAAATGGCATCAACATGGAGAAAACACCATCATCATGGATGGATGGATGATATGCGTTTCCAACAAGCTGCAACTTCACTGTGTCTGAATGGACCTTGGGAAGACTGTCTAGGTTTGACATTTGCCATGTTTGGAGTAAGATGGCAGTGGAAGAGACAGTGGAAATACATAGGAAAAAGCTGCCACTGGACTGCTGCAAGGTGGGAGAGAGGAGACCACAGTGGAAGGAGGAGGGGGAGGTTGCATGGTGGAAGGCTGTTGTTTTAGTGTGGGAAATTAAATTGGGTTAAGGAAACTGGGGAGAAAAATGACTGCCTTGAAGTGGAAGATTGAGAAAGTGTCTGGACCACCACAAAAGGGGGAAGGTAAACAAAAATGACACACATAAGTAGAAAATGCATTAATCCTACTAACACATACACACATCCAAAGAAGCTCATGAATGATCAGATAATATTTTAAGCATGCGTTTCTGTTACTATCGTCTTGTCCGGTTCACTTAGTGGGATGAGAAGTGATATATAAACTAGTGGACTAGTATTATATTGGGGGAAAGATGATTGAATTATAGCAGGGGTGACAGAATGCTGCAGAGTGGAGTGGAGACTCTAATAGATTGAGTTTCTTGTTTCTGATGTGTGAAGGAGGTTTTACTATGACACACACCTGGTTAAATGGGAAGAAACTCATTATCTAATAGAACATTAATGTTGTGTGAAGTGTGTGGGTGGTAGATGAAAGTTTGGGGGATTTATTTGGCTGATGGATTTTCTTTTTGGTACCAAGTTGAACCTGCCAATTAGTTTTGGTGTGTTTTATTTTTCTAAGAGGAAGAGTATTCTTAGACAAGTCCTAAAACTAGGCCTTCATATTTTTTATTTCTTTCTTTATTTGTTTGTTTATTTATTTATTTATTTATTCTTTAAGAGTGCACTGAGAGTTTTTTTTTGATAATCTGCTCTCCTTTAAGCAGGCCTGCATGATTGGAATTAAAAGCGCTATACAATATTTTTGCTGAAAATGATCACAAAGTGAGCTTGTAATGGGCTTTGGAGAAAGTCACCTATGTGGGACACAATCAGATAGTAAGTCCTTCTGTCTAAAAGGAGTCAGTGAGTTAATTCATGCCAAAATCATAGAGAATTCTTCTTTTTTTGAAATGACGTCATATTGCTGGCAGTGGAAACTTAAGTATGCAGCGCGTGCATAACAGTCACAGGTAGGCTGCACATATGTCCTCGGACTCATTCTCGGCATTTGAGTTGTATAATGACGCATTTGTGGTCCCGTTTGTAGCGTGGTCATTTTATTCCTTTTTGACTCCAGCTGTCATGGAGAGAGGTAGTTGCACTATTATCAGCAACTCAGTATAGCGTTTTCAGTCCTGGGGCAAGCAGCATTTAACCATATCTGTTACTGACTCCTAGTTAGAGAAGGCTAAGCGCTAAACACATTTTTTTGTTCCTAGGATTTGTTAAATATCAACACTTCACCGAGTTCTTTTGATTCCTCATAGACATCTGATGGAAGACAACACACTGCTCAGTAGACCATTTCACACTTTTATTCTCTCACAAAATTACTTCTAGAAGGGAGATGCGTCCTGCATGACACTCTGCTGCAGATCTCAAAATGGTGACGCGCGCTTAACAGTTTTATTACCAGCTATCCCATTTTAGTCTAAACAACAGTGTTACACAGGCATTCAGTAGGCACATTGCATAGCGTACTCATAAGTTATTGTCTATTAGCTGCAACACTTCTTTTCTCAGCTCAGGCGAGGCTGCAACCTTGCCCTACTTCCTTCTAGTAGATTTCCACTGGCAGATGGTTCCCTGTTATCAACTTATGCAGACAAGTGTGGGCGAGAGTCTCCAACATTCTACCACTAAAGGACACGTAATCTAATGCCTTTATTATCAGGGCCGTGTCCACTTAATACTACACTATATAATTATATATTATATAACATTTTAGTTAATATTAAGCATAGCAGTGAGGCACTTCAAATAATTTCATCTCAACAGATTTGATTGCTGCCATAACCTCTCCTCAGCGGTTGTGTTTCGGCCCAATTGAACTATAGACGGAGCTGCTATCTTGTCTCGGTTGATTGTATTTACTGGTTTTATTTTCTTTTAGTTTGCCTTGTTTTTTTTTCATTTTATTGTGGACTGTTGTTTGTACTCGTGTCCTTGGGAGTGACCTTCCGCCCATCTTTTGGTTTTTAAGATTTTATATTTCCTGGGGTTGAAATTCCCCTAGGTGGCATTGTCATTTTATTATTTTTATATAACCCCTTTGACCACTTCATCACACTGGGACTATCCTCTATGGAAATTCAGCAGTCACCAACCAAATCTAGTATAATGGCCCTTAGTTGATTAATCTTAAGGACATGGATATTCTAGAAACTTTTCAATGGGGAGAAGAGGAGCAGAAAAACAAGAACACTTCATTATATGGTTTGTATAGAGAACACTCTATGGCATTTATTACAACACAACATATAACAGTCTCATCCATAACTGTAATGCTTTGCAAAATGTAAACAACACTTCTGGAACAAAAGCCCAACACAATCCCCCCCTCAGTCAGTCAGTTTAATTTCTATATTGGTCCATTTTATGGCCGTTCTACCTCCACCAACCACTCTGGTTTGGTGAGGAAAAGGAAAAAACAAAATATAGTGTTGAAGGAAAAGTAATAGTAATAAAATAAATTCAGAGCTCTGAGAAAAACGTGTCAGTCTACCCAGGTAGTTCAGTTCAATTCAATTCAATTTTATTTATATAGCGCCAAATCACAACAACAGTCGCCTCAAGGTGCTTTATATTGTGTAGTAGATTGTACAATAATAGATACAGAGGAAACCCAACAATCATATGACCCCCTATGAGCAAGCACTTTGGTGACAGTGGGAAGGAAAAACTCCCTTTTAACAGGAAGAAACCTCCGGCAGAACCAGGCTCAGGGAGGGGCGGCCATCTGCTGCGACCGGTTGGGGTGAGAGAAGGAAAACAGGATAAAGACATGCTGTGGAAGAGAGACAGAGATTAATAACAGGTATGATTCAATGCAGAGAGGTCTATTAACACAAAGTGAGTGAGAAAGATGACTGGAAAGGAAAAACTCAATGCATCATGG
>VUQG01036554.1:0-45891 GCA_015106755.1 Etia nguti
CCCTCCTCGGTTCAGAGATGGTCTTTCCCTTTTCACATAAATGGCCTCCTTGACTCCGCGCTCAAACCAGCGTTTCTCCCTGTCCAAGATGTGTACATCCTCATCATTGAAAGAGTGTCCACTGGCCTGTAGGTGTAAATAGACTGCAGAGTCCTGGCCTGACGAGTTAGCTCTTTGATCAGTGGTTGTTGATCAATGGTCATGAGAATTTGCATGATTAAGGAACTGACCTCCCAGCCCATTGTTCCTTCAGTGGGCTGGTTTCAGTCGTTATGCAAATATACTGTTTATAAGATTGGGGAAACCTGCAGTCAGCTGAGACTGAAGAAGTCACTTGGATGAGTGACGAAACGTTTCTCTCACAAAACGCTACGTCCAGATGAACAGAATCAACTTTTGGAGATATTATTAATAATAAATCAATTAATTCTTCTTTATCTCATATTACCCTGCTACCTCCAAAGGAGACAAGAGAAAGCTGTTGCCAGGTAACAGTGCTACAGTTGAGCAATTGGATTGGGTTGATAGCTAGTGTTGTTTTCTGAGGAGGCACCAGTCCTTTGGACCCTCAGAAGCCAGTCGGCTTGAAGGCTTTCCCACCCGAAAATCTGATTTACTGCCACAACTGTCATCATATCCCTACTTGATTGCTATGTGAGAGAGAAAGAAATATAATAATGAATTGGGTTTCAGTAGAAAGATAAATAATAAATGGGTTTCAAGTTCCATGTAATGCAGCGAAATGCACATAGGTAGTGGCACACTGCTTAATGAACTCATCATGCTTCTGACATTGTTCAGTTGTACTTTTACAGCTTATTTCCATAACGAAACAAATATTATTTATCTTATTTTGGGTAAGGACAGGAGGCAAAATATGTCAGACAAAACCAATATCAACCAATATCTTCAACATCTATCCTTCATTCAGTTTAAGGATTTTAGCTAGTCTAGTGAACTTGCACACTTTTCGTATTAACTAATGTTTTCTTTAAAAGTGTATGGTTCAGTGTCCTGTATTGCCAACCCATCCACCTGTTCTGTGAAATTCAGTGACCTTGAGGGTGATCCCCTGTGATATGACAAGATACCTCTTTGTTGTTGGATTTTGCTGTTTGACCAGTGCTACACACACACACACACACACACACACACACACACACACACACACACACACACACACACACACACACACTGATCCCCTTCTCTTGGTGTGCCTGCACATCTCTTTCCTGGACCCCAGTCCTTGCTCTAATCCCCTGGACTCGATGCTGAGGCTGCAGGCTGGTAATTGACCAAATCCCCTTCTGCTACCTTCAACCCATACCTCTCCTATGATGTCAAGTGCTCCTTGACAGTACACATGCAGACAGACATGTGCTTATAATACAAACAGACATATCCATACATGCATGCAAATAAAACCAATACAAAATGCCTGAACATTCAGATTTTATTTTATCAGCTGTCAGAGTGAACACCATTTTCTTGGCTTGCAGTAAAGGATTATTTCTTTCTCCAAGGTTTTCAGTTAATGAAGTATCGGCATTTTCAGCTGGTATGGCTTAGGTCTGCTTTCTGCCTCTTTTTCTGTAATAACTTCCTTTTTATATCTCCATTCTCAAAACTGTCACTGAAAAACATCCACATTTGATCGCTGATTTCATTAAATGCTTTGTTTTTTCCTTGCAAAACACTAGAGTGCTCCCCGATTTGCCATTAGAGAGCTCCGGCAAGAACAATGTGTAATTTTAGTCTGCCACTGAAACTATCGGAGGTGTCACTCAAGAGCAAAACATTGACGCTAAATGCTAGATAGGAAATGAAATGTTTTCCTTTCTTGGAAAATTGAGATTACATACGCTGATAGATGATAAAATGGGCAAACCCAAGAGATATTCAAACATCATCCAAACTTTGGTGTTAAAATGTCTAAAATGTTTTTATCCAAGTGGACAAACGTAAGGAAAATAATATCTAATTAGGGCATTTTTATGTTTTATATTTAGCACACAAACAAAACATTCGTAAGCAGATAATATTACTACAATAACCAGACGCACTGTGCGCAGCTTAAAATATATCTTAACAGTATTGTGTAACACCTTTTTTGAGACTAACCCTGGTCAGTGTAATGTGTGCAGGTTTTATTTCCAGTGTGTTTGTAAGATGTGCAATATGCGTATGATTAACACATTCAATTAGTTGCTCTGTTGGATATTTCCTCTAGTCTTTCTGTTCATTTCAAAATAGTTAGGGAAGACACCTGATAGGAGCAATGAAAGTCATTTTTTTTAAGAAGGCCTGCTGCAGACTTATTAAACTCTCCAGCCAATTCCACAAAGGCCATGAAAGTCTGGAAGCGAGAACACAGATAAAGAGGAATGGAATAGTATGAAGAGGATGTATTTAAAAGGGAAAGGATTTGGCACATTGAGACTTGTCTGTGCATAAGGGTAAAATAACAATATGAAGGACACTTTGAAGGCTCTCCTGTGTCCAACAAAGCAGCAACATTTCAGTGTGCTTTGCTGCTTTGTAAGGGGTTAAGAAGAGCACTTTGTAAACGCTAGAGTGGCCTGCTATCAAGGCCTCCTTTCTGTTCCTTTATGATTAGTGTGCTTGTTCTGTTAGATGTGATTAGACTAATACTGTAATGTTCTACCCAAGTTAATGGTCTGTGGTTACTGTTGCCAAGCCCTGCTGCTTGATTAAATTATTCACTTAATATTAGTATTATATGATTAATCTACCAATTAATTGGCAGGGTCAAAGTGATTGTAACTGAGACTTTTTGCAACAGCTGATTAACTAATGCCAACTGATGGCGGAAATATTTGGTATTCACCCAAAGAAGACTTGATACTGAACTCTTAATATGCTTCCATACCTTTGACTACGAAAAATGAATTAGAATAAAAGGAAGGAATCAAAGGTGGATTGTATAGACGTAGTCTCCATTACTGTGGATCCAGTCTACTCAGTCCATTTTGTGACCACTTGTATCCTAACACCCTCATGCTTCATTGTGGATTTGACACACTATGGAAGCTTCCTCTATCCAGTTTATTTCCTTGTAAAGACCTTATGGTTAATGTTATAACTCCTAAATATTTCTTCATTCTATATGGAATTGTCTGGGTTTATTTGAAAAGTTGACAGATTTTCAATGCGGTCTCCGACTTTTGGAACCACTTTAGTGATATATCAGCATCAGAAACGGGAGAAACACCCTTCAACCATGTCATGAGTGTTCTTGCTGCATAATTTCCACCAGAGGACACTCTGCCACTTCCATGTTGGCAACATGTACTTGAAGCGCCACAAACACACCAACCATCTTAACCGTGCAGAGTCAGATGGAAACAAGTAATCCACAACTTGTGACAATAAAGCAAGAATATTTTAAAACTGCATTAACATATCTTAGCAAGAATTCACAAATAACTGCACATAACAAATGCCAGGGAAATCTGTTTATGTTTTGTGTTTAAAAGAAAAGAGTACTGACTGATATATCAGATTTTTAAATCACCAATTATTGTTTTTTTTATTGTTTTTCTTAAAAATCTTACACTGATTGGGCTCTAGTATTAAACAATCTTTTTTCTAATGAAGAAGCATAACTGGTGCTTTTTGTACATGAGGGAGTAAAATGGTTTACAGATCTGCTTTTATTGTAACATTATATAGTTTTATGACCTACTATAAGAATGTTTCAGTGGTGTATGCAAAAACAAGTTTGGTTTGAATAGATGAACACTTCAGTTATTACCACTGGATGGATGGTGTATGTTCTCCCCATGTCGTTGTGGGTTTTATCCAGGTACTCCAACTTCCTCCCACAGTCCAAAGACATGTATGTTAGGTTAATTGGTGAGTCTAATTTGGCCATAGGCATGAATGTGAGTGTGAATGATTTTTCTGTGTCGGCCCTGCAGAAACTATTGACCCTTCAGTGGTGTACCTTGCCTCTCGCCCTATCACAGCAAAGGGGTCCAGTCCAACTGTGACCCTGATTTGGATAAGGAAGATGGATGGATGGATGGTGTGCCAAAGGTCTGGACTACAAGCAGGCCAGTTTATCACTGGACTCTTCTACCACAAATCCATGCTGTAATAGATGCAGTTTGCAGTTTAGTATTGTCTTCCTCAAACATGCAAGGCCTTCCCTGAAAAAGACATGGTCCAGATGGGAGCATTTGTTGCTCTTAAACTTATATATACCATTCAGTATCGATCGTACCTTTCCAGATGTGCAAGCTGGCGCACTAATGGAAGATCCATACTTTTGAACTAAGTCCTGAGAAAAAAGACAAATGGTCCATCCCCTTTTTAGTCTGGAGGATGTGGAGTTTACATCTACAAAAACGTTTCAAGTCCTGATTTAAACCATAAAACATGCGAAAGGTATTCTACTTTGCCACCGTCCACTTTAAATGAGCTTTGATCAAGAGAATACCTTCTTCTTTGCTGCTTTGTTTCTGAGCCCAAGCAGCAAGTTGCATGACAAAATCATGCTGGTATTTAAAAACAGGCATGTACTGATTTTCTGCCTTGTCTCTTGTACAGAGAGATTTCTTCAGATTCTCTAAATCTTTTGATGATATTATGAACTGTAGAGGATGAGACATTCTAAATCTTCATTTTCAACATTTTCAACATTTTTCTCACAATTTCTAGATGGAGGTTTTGGCAGATTCCCCATCTTTATTTCTGAGAAACTCTCTATGATGATCTTTTTATGCCCAATCATGTTCCTGACCTGTTGCCAGTTCACCTAATTAGTCACAAAACATTGCTCCAGCTGTTTCTTTTCAGTACCACTTATGTTTCTAGCCCTTGTTGACCTCATCTCAACTTTTCTAAGATGTGTTGGTGCCATCAAATTCAAAATGAATGATATTTTTCATGAAACAGTAACATGGCTCGGTTTAAACATTTGATACATTTTCTGTGTTCGACTGCAAACAAAATATAAGCTCATGAGACTTGCAAATCATTGCATGCTGTTTTTATCTACAATTTAAACAGTGTCTTAAGTATTTTGGAACTGTGGTTGTACATTGATCTTATTTGGTTCAGGTTTTAGTTTGCACTCTTAATCACTGAACATGCCAAGTTGCTTCAAAAATGAATTCTACAATTTGAATGTAAAGCATAAATTTTTAGACAGAAACCCTTTATTTATATATTTTTTGAAGTGATGTTTTTTTAAATTTCCCTACTCATTTTAAGCTCCATTGAAAGTTAGTTTGAAGCCAAAATTTCATAGAAAAAAAAAGTAAATATATAAAAATGAATGAGTCAGTTTACCAAGTTTACCCATAGTGTTTTCGTACTGTTGGTGCATACATTCAAGAATGTAATGATTCAGCAAATCTCTGGAGAGACCGCTGACTGACAGAGCTCCTTTATTTCAGTTCAAACCTTGCATAGCTGCACGGTTTCTCTCTTTTTTAAGACCTGTCACATGTAATGTCTGGCATTCAGAAGGAGAGAAATGTGCAATACATATAAACAGGTTAGTGCTGCTGTCACAATGAGTTCCACAGTGGAGGGTGGCTTTACATGTGTCAACCTGAACTCTATTGTCCTTGACTGAGGGTGCTGCAAATAAATGTTTCAGCGTAAGGCATTTGAGACTCATATATATATATATATATATATATATATAAACACTGAGGTTTAGAAAAAGTTGGAGTTATTTAAGCCTGATAAGCTTATCCTGAAGCCAAAAAAAGATGTTAGTACAGTGGGGTCAGGTGGGGGTGAAGGGTAGAATCTGAATAATTAATAAGTAGATGCAGGGCACGAATTATAGGATAAGTGGAGTAGAGAAGGGATCCACCCAAATCTTCTAAAGCTGCCCACAGCAGAAAAAAGCAAACCCTCTCCTCACTGTAGCAACTAAAAAAAAAAAACTAAAAAGAAAAGCTTCACATGTATTTCTGTTTACTTGTCATCCATGTTTCATTTTAATTGTCCAAGTGAATGTTTTCCTTTCAGGGAGACAATATGTGCTCTCCTTCAGTGTTTTCGGACAAAAGACAATTCAGCCATTTTTTGAACAGTATGATAATCCCTTCGTGCTGCACTAAAGTGCCACTTTAACTGTTCTGTTACATGATTTGCAGAACTCCCAAGAATCTTAAATAACAAAATAACACCTGTCTTTTCTGTCATTTCAAGCATTCTCCTTATTCTCCTAATTAACTGAATTACATGCTTATTAAAGGCTCTTTTTTCAACGAGTATCCCATGTTCTGAATGTATTTTCATTAGCCCTTGTGTTCCTCAAGGATAAATCCAAGTTCTTCTTTCTATTAACATGTAACCTTAGTTTTAAGAGAAAATGTGCAGTAAGTAAAAATCAAGTCATTTTTTTCTATAAAAATTATAATGATGTGAATGCATCTACCCTTAACTACCTTTGAAAAGTCACACAACCTGGTTTCCTCTTTTACTGATGATTAGTATGATCACATTCTTCATTTTACCACATCTCCTTGGTAGGAATCCTTTACACTCAGTACAGTCAGCCCGTCTCTCATTTATCATCTGAACCGGCTTACTGTGGAGAAATGATTAATTATAAAGAACAAGTAGGAGTAGGGCAAGGAATGATTTTCTAATTTCAAAATAAAGTTAAGACAGGGCCAGAATAAATGTCATGCCAGTAATTTTAATTTTTACTCTATTTGTTTTAGGGAAGGGCAAAAAAGGTCACCGACTGGTGATTATACTTCTACTGCAAAGCCTTATGCTACTTGTGAACGTCATCAGACTTCTCAATACATGCTTTATCAAAAAGACAGTAAAAATACTGATGACCCAGATTGGAATAAGATGAGTTTTCCTGACACTTGAGAATCAAGATGGATTCTATTTATATATTATGCATATAAGCCCTAAATTCAAGCAGCAACATAATGGGTCCAAGCCTGAACACTGATGCTTTCTCTATTAAACACTTGTGTCTGTGCATGTTAATACTGGAATACTAGTAAGAATATTAATTAAGCAATGTGGAATCAAAGCCAGAATAATGCAATAAAGAAACAACTGATGCCTATATACATACAGAATTTGCATGAGCACTTCCTGTTCATCCACTGTTTTACTCTGAATTTCCTCAGGAGGGCATTGTTGTAAAAATCTATACTCACACAGAGACACTTTGTGTGGTGCAGGTGAAATAAGCATAACTACCTGTGGAAGCTGAAGCAGGACTGTTGCATGAGTTTGCCATTAGTGTAAGTTGTTTTTGTTTTTGCAAAAGGAATGAGTGTAAAATTAAATTAAAAGTGCATATCAGTTTTGACAGCCCCATCAGAGCTGAACAGGGAAGCTCTCACAGCTCATAGCCTATTCTGTTTGCACATTTAATGTCACAGGCATACTAATATGCACATGTAATTTTTAAATGGTTATTTTTTTTCTCCTAAAGCAAATGCTTTTGGATTAATCAGTGGAATGAAAAATGATTGTAAACTGGGAATTGAAAGTGCAAATTATGCACACAGAGAAATAGTTATAATATCTTATTCGTGGAAATGTTTGAGCAAGTATATAACTTACACAGCGCCTCTTTTGTTCTCCGCTGACATAAATGCACAGACAACATGAAGGCCTAGTCCTCTGCCAAACAGCTTCTTTTGATGTTCCCTTTTATTTTCTGTCTTTTTTGAAACACAGCCCTCACCCAAATCCCCTTCTGAGTCCCACTGCTCCCTTGTCCTTATATTATCTCCATCCCCTGGTGCTTGTAAAGGGTCACTGTTGTTTTGATCTGATTCTGTAATTTGATATTTCTTGTGCAAACTCTGAAAGTAGCCCAATATCTTTGATGACATTTAGAGCTGCAGTTATTAGTTTCGCTGTTGATTAGAGGCGTCAACAAAAACTCCGGTTCGCACTCACCCTGCTCTTCACCCCGTCTACCTGCTCCGTGGATTGCAGTTTCAAATAAGGGGCTCTAATGTTATTCCACTTGCCTCATTGCCTCCGCTTGTACGCTCCGGCGAGCACAAAACCACCCACTGCCCTGTGAATTCTGAAAATTAGCAAGGGGCAAATTTGAGGTGGAGCATGTTGCCCAGTGTAAAATATTTAATTTAGAAAGACTCTGACCACCTCTCTCCCACTGGGTTTCCATTTCATCTGCAAGAAAAAAAAGTCTTTGGATTCTCTCAGGGGAATATGGTGGAATATAAGCAAAAATCAAGTCGTGTTTTTGATTCATCACCTAAATCTTGTTTTTTCACTCAACATGCATTATGTGATTATACCAAATACCAGACTGTGTGAAAATGAGCTAATGACTTAACACCTTGTGTTCACTTTTTTGCAGAGAGTAAAGAGCAAATGCACCAAATGCACTCCAGACCATTGGCACACTTAACTAGAGAGAATTATTTTGGTTCACCAAGCATCAGTAATATGCTAAAAACCTTTAACTACACAAATCATCTGCCCAATTAGGCCAATTTGGACATAAGATAGGTAGCTTTGATCATTGCCATGTGAAGAGGTTATTCAGAGGACAAGGTCACTGTGTAGAATTTCTCAAATGCTTGAAGAGAAATTTAAAGCCGTGTAACCCTAGATAGGAAAGATAATGACCAGCAAAAGGATTCTCTTTCTGCAGACCAGTAATTAATGGTTATATTTTTATACAAATTAAAAAAATGAATTTCATAAGATGTTAGCCTGGCATCCGACTGGCAACCTGTCCAGACTTTAGCCCATCTTTTGCCCCATGACAGCTACAATTGGCTCTAGTCCACACTTGACCATTAAATGGATAAGAAGAAGAGGATGGATGGATGGATGGATTGATGGACTTGCTAGCTACATATCTCTTGTAGCTAACAGCTACACCAATGATAACTAGTGTCTTGGTAAGTAAACAATGCTAGCTAATGTTAGATTATATTTTACTTGATAATGCACACATATTTGAGTTGGATTTAGAAAATCATCTGGTTAGCACCGCAGTATTGACATTTATCTATAACTATTAATGTTAGGATTAGCTATAAGGTATTGTCAGACAACATATCTACATGTCTTTACTGTGAATATACGCAAGAACAGTGAGAGAGCGTTTGATATGTGCTAGTGTGGGAAATGCTCGTCAAGCAATGTTTCTTGATTCCAGAGTTTAAATATTAGAAAATTGAAGGTACTGGCAAAGCTGAATGAAATCCAGTTTTGAAACCAAAGCCTCTGCTGGTACACAAGGCACTGCTATCAGTAACAGATATTCGAAACCCCATCCTGAACTCCATCATATCTCCAGGAATGTAATCCTTCTGTCTAAAATGAGTACTGCATGCATTGTCTCATGACAGATGCAGCAGTGAAGTCCCTTTGCTCCACCTGCACAAAATGCACCCAAGCATGAAAACAAGCTCCGTTCTGCTTCCCGTCAGGAAAGCAGTGGACTTGAGATCACATAAGGCTCATGTTTGTGCAAAATGCTCACAGAAAAATTCACAATGATGAAACGTGCTCCGAGTCACTACCACCTACTACTGCACTGAGTTCTGAGGCAGAGAACAGAAAAGACTCCCCCATGTTACCCTGTGTGTGCTAAAAAAAAAGCATTTTTGTGCTGCTTAAAATCCGCACATTTTTAGCTGAACTGGTTCTAGAAATGCATTATCTTTGCAAATGTGTACTTAAAAAATATTATATGAGAAATATAAGAAAAAATCTTTAACTTGCAAATGAAGTCTACTGTAAATCAGTTTACTACTTTGGTTCAGAAATGGAAATTCATTAGCCATTAAGTGAACAATCATAAAGGGAACAGTGTAATTCATCAAGGTGAATCATCTCACCTTTGCTATATTTTACTATTAAACTGGCATGTAGTGCAGGGTTAACAGGAGGTGAGTGGGAGGAAAAGTTTTGAAAAGAGTGTGAATATCAACTGATTATCCATGACTGAAATAGTCTTAGGGGGAAGGAGAGAGCAGTCAGAGAATTGTACATGTTAGGCCAGGTGGGGCTTCATTACAAAGCTGAAGACTTGAGTAAAATATTCTGTGATCTCACCTCATGTGTGGGAGGAACACGTCTGTATCCAGAACTGTGCTCTTTCATCTTTTGTCACTATGTGTTATTACACCTGCGTGATACCACATCAGGAACCATACCTGGGTGCAGCCTTGTGAAGAAATGTGTGAAGCTTCAGCTGGCAACTGTGAGAGTTAATTATGCAACTCTTCTGTGATGTGAAATCAATTACCTGCATACAAAAGTCTAAAGATTTTTATTACACGCCAAGCAAATGATTCAGAAAAAGCATCCAGCATTGCTGGGGCCAGGTTTCCATAGCTGCAGCACTTAAAATAAAATTTAAAAAAGTAAAATACCAAGAAAGGCTAAACATTTTTTTTCTTTTGAATTTTCACCTAACTTGACAAAGAAGCTTTCTAATTATTTTCCTTGGCTTCCTTTACATTTCATTTGGTCACACTACCAAAACGTGTCTTTTTTTTTATTGTTTTAAGGTGAAATTTGGACTTGAATATTGGACTCACTTTAAAGCAGTCATACTACTTTACAGACTATAGAGTTTCATTTTTGTACAGTCTTCTGAAATTCTAGTAACATAAGAAAATGGCCAGAACTCAATATAAAATGTCTTTTAAAAAAATTATTTAACCTGTGATAAAATGTGCCCTCTTCACTAATGAAGATGAGACGAGAAATAATTCATTTATCTTCTTTTTGGGAAGTTACTTGTTACAAAAGTTGAAATAATAACAGTATTAACAAGAAGCATTCAAAGAGTGCAAACATCTGCCAGGGCACCTCACTCAGTATTTACCTTTAATGGAATAGCATTGTATTTTGTATATATTAATTTTTGTGTGCAGTTCAGGTCAGTTAAAGGTAGCATGACCGATGTTTACTTTGAAACAAACAGTATGTCAGAGTATGAAATGAATGATGAATTTGTAAATAACTGGACATGAATAACTTGAGCTCATTAAATAATATTATTATGATTATTTTTATTACCACAGTATATACTGTATTTCTAACTAACTAGGCAGCTCACTGACAGTCTCTTGGTGATACTTTCTTTAAAGACAACACATGGGATCAACTTGAAAAACAGGCAGATGTGAAATGTAAAAGTGAGGTCGACACATTCCAGTGTCATTTTTTAAATGCTGCCAATACAAATGAAGGCAGTAGAATTTTAAGCAGGGTTTTAAAGATAAGATATTTTATGAAAGTATTATTAAAGGTATTGACCTTAAAGGAAAAGTCAGAGGTCAAATGTAACATGATATTTTAAATCTTTATACTTTCAATATGTTGACAATACACACCATAGTTGTAAGAATCAGTTTTAAGTCATAACGCACATAACGGACATTAAGTTGCCTTTGAAGACCTTGGTGGATCTCAGGGAAATTTTAATGGATTGTTGATATGACCCCACGCTACACCTCTACAGTTTTAACAGAATTGACTCAAAACCTTTAATGTTTTCATTCAATCTGATGGTGTCACTTTTGACACTAGCTCCAATGTGCTGCCATTTTGCTGTACACATTGAAGAATCTCTGCTTCCTCAGGAAATATAGCCTGATCATAACCTTTTTATGTGCAGCCCGTGTTTAGATCCTCCAGTTCAACCCGTTGTCAGTGTGGATGTCCTGGTACTTACAATATCTAATTCCTATCCCAAGACAGACAAGAGACATGTAGCTGTCCTCTTCCTTCTGAAGTCTATCACCAACTCTCTGGTCTTATTCACATTCAGAAGCATATGATTCTTCCCTGACCACTGCACCAAATCATCCATTAGTGCGCTGTATTCCTCCTCCCGCCCATCACTAATACAGCAAATCATTGCAGAATTGTCTGTCTAGCTCTTTAGGTGGCATGACTCAGAGTCTGCACAAGGTAAACAGAAACTGAGACAACAAACTCCCTTGTGGAGGTCCTGCACTGCACACCATTTGAAATATCACAGCAATGTTATTTTTTATTTGAGGTTTGTGACACGGCTTTGCTCTTCTTCTTCTTCTTTGCCATTAATTCATCTTTAATATAGCAGTAATATTTAATAAAGTGTTTGATTAACTTTTCTTTGTTGTTGTTGGGTATATATATCTGAACAAGCCTATATGTAAACAGATGTGGGACAAAGTACCTATACTTAAAGTACCAATAAGTAAAATTTTCAGGTATCTGTACTTACAGAAGAATTTATTTGTATGGCTACTTTTTACATAAATACACTCAGAAAATTATTTATGCCCAAAATGCTGATTTAATTTGATTAATTTGATACACTTTGATGTAATTTTGCTACATAAGCTAAACATAAAATGTGAAACGTTAGATTTTATGGTGTCTGTTCAAATGAAATTTACTTGATTGGTACACATTCAGAGTCACTGGATTCTGAAGTTATAGAGGGCCAGAATGATCCAGAATGGTGTTGTTGGTGCCGATCATCTTGAGTTGTGGTGCTTTCAGCGTCTAGCTATAGAAGAGGAGAGAGCATAAAGGAAATGCAACTTTCTAACAGCTCGACAAATATCACCAAACAAGCTGTTTCTGGGCACTCTGTCACACAGTGTGTCGGATGGTTAAAGGTACAGCTGCCGGATTCCCAACAGAGAGAAGAAAATGAGATATGAAGAAAATACAGGAAACACAGGACTGGAGAGTCCTGTATTTCCTGTACAGTTAGGAGAGATTATTTTTCAAGATAACACCTGCTCAGTGACATTTGTTCAACTGGAAATTCAAAGCTAACATGTAAAGTCTTTGTTTATTTTAGATATTTTTGAACTGATATTGAATGTATACTTGATGTATTGCTGAAATTTGTGTGTTTGTTTGTTTTTTAAATGCTAACTATGCTACCTTTTTTGTAAAAACACTGGGTAGTAGACTAAACCGTATAGTTTGCAGTTCCATGTTGATGTTTGGAGTAATGCACTATGTTGGACTGGTGCAAAGCCACTGTGGTGTTCATGGTCGCTGTAGCCGACAGCGACCATTTTATTGATTCAATAAAAGAATCAATAAATCAATAAAGTGATTATGCTGATTAGATGAACTCAGTCACACTAACTTTATACAATCAGGGGGTGGGAAAAATAAGCCATGATGGCTCATGTAACACTGCTTATATCTTTTTGAATTCAGTTGGCTAAATCCCCAGGCAGTGATCAACACAGGTCAGCTGATTACAAAATCCACTGAAGCACAGTAACTGCACCAGTATAACTGATCTTAGGGGTCCCACACCTGCTAAATCCCACTGTAACCCCTGACGATACTAATTTCCTGTTGAGATATGGAGGCAGTGGACAATATTTCAGTTTTTAGCACAGGTATCTATACTTCTACCTAAGTAATGAATGTGTGTATTTTTGCCACCAATATTCAAATGTATTTTTTATAATTGATTTATTATAGATCAGTTAAGCATAACAGTAACACTTGAACACCCAAAGGCAAAAGCAAAACACATCTGGCATATTTCATTTAAGACAGCTTGATGGAGATGCTTGTGGGCACTGGTTTGACTCAGCTGGCCTTGCCTCTGTTCTCTACACTTTTAAATCCCCATGTATCTTAATAATGTTCTCTCTTCTCCAAATCCCCTTATTCAATTATGGCAGCTTCTAATACATGTGTCAACATGTTTCATTAGTCAGTCCTCCTCTCCCACCAAAGAGATTAGCTTTCCCTTTTTTTCTTTTATTTACTAAATGCTGAAATATCATTTTCCCCAGGACAGAGTGAGAACCGGGAAAGAGGAAATGATTGTTTTTGTTCATTACATTTCATTTTGGTCAGCCAGATGGAGCTTCTTTTTTCTTTCTTTGCTGAGCAGACTATTAAATATATGTTGCAGTTTACATTTAAATGCTTCAAGAACATTAGAGAAACTCTTTTACAAGACTGTGGTTTTAACTCTTTGCTCTCTGAACTCCTCAGCTTCAGTTCTTTTCATCACAGAGTGAGTATTCATGAGCGTTTTACAGCAGAACAATGGCAAGAGTCTAGAAATAAGATACAAAGCAAGACTGTTTCATCTCAATAGGCGCGTATGTGTGTGTGTCACAGGAGGAAATGATTAATTCTATGACTGTAGGATCCCTTTGATATTTTGTGTGGTAATTCCTGGTCCCTCTAGGGTTTCATAGTTGCGTCTGTATCGTTGAACTGAGAAGGAGAGTATTGAGGCCATGTGTAGGCAGGGACTAGATGAGATGTTACAGTACATGCATGCTCTGCAGATTTTTCCCAGTGAAAGCACAGTATCTGTAGTAACGAAGAGCAGCGAAGAGCAACGGCTCACTGGTCATTATCATTCTGCCTCTGTTACACTCATCACCTGATTGTCTCATTGCCCCCCTCCCTCCCCATAAAACCCCACCCCTGCCTCCATCATAGCCTCATCATTATCGACTCCCTCACTGACTGAGTGTAGATGAGTATAGCGAAAACAGATGGAAAGACAAAAAGGAGAGAGAAGCTGAGGAGTTCCACATTTGAAGTTCTTGGTAATATATCAGGGTAGGTGTCAATGCTTATATTAAATAGTTAAACAACACAACAAAAATAGAACAGACTTATTTTTTTACATTTATTTTAGTTTTATGCATCGCATATTGATAAGTCTGATGTTTCACAGCGTAGGTAACTGATAAAAATGCAGAGAAGAAGACTGCTGCTAAGGTTTAAACTGATTTAACACAATAGTGTTTGACAAAATTAGGTACGCTAGGCTGCTAAAACTAGTGCTAGCAGTTTTGAGACAGTCTTTAGCTGTCTCTGTATTTGGTAACAAGTTTTAATAACACGTTCCTGCCTTTGTGGTCACCTGCAGTTCTTTGCTGATGATTTGAAATCCAAACCATTTCCAAAATCGATGATAGCGATGATACCGCTCACTTGCCAGTTTCCTTGCCTTGTGTCAGCAACTGATTCTCCTATTAATCACTCTTAATGCACGTAAATTTTCTTGTTTGCTTTTGTTTTTTTGCTTTGCCCCTATATTATTGAACTACGTGATAAATTTTCTATTGCTTTTTAGGGTGTTTTACAGCATACTCAGTACTCTGCTACTCACTAAGCCGCTGCTCCCTCCCTCCTGCCCTATTTACTCCTCCTTTCGCTTACCCCTGGTGACCTTAATTACAACATGTAAAAACCTGACCTGCATCCAATTTCCAGCCCCTGACCACAGTGACCCAAGATTAATATCCAATGGTCCAAATTCAATTAAATTCCCTTCTAAATAAGAACAACAAATGTAGTCCCAGGCAGCAGAGGATGGTGGAACAACAGGTTCACACCACTGGAGGAAATAACAAGCATACCAAATATTCATGCAAGTAAAGGAAAAAAGGGGGAAAGTGAGGCCAATAGCAACATATAAATAATGACCAAGTTCCCCCAACTGCACTCAGCATTAATGGCCACCATTTATTACAGGTCAGCTGATGGACATATTTGGGTTTTTTGTAACTATGATACAGTCACTGTTGAAAATGAGGCAATGCCAAACATCTTTTTCTATATTTTACAACCCATAAATGCATCTTATTTTTAACTAGTTAATGGGGTAACGGGGTAGGAGGCGATCCCTGCTGTCACAGGAGAAAGAGCAAGATCTGCCACCCTAGACAGGTTGACAGTCTATCACAGGGCAAACACACAGAGTCTCCTTCTCCTCATCTACAACACTTCACAGTCCAAATGTGTTGTAAAGTTTTATGCTGCCTTGTTAGTTATGCTCAGAAGTAAGAATCAGACAGTTTAGTGGTTACCACTGCATAACCTGTCAGGCCACATTCGGTTTCTGTAATTTGAATGGGCAGCAGCAGAGGTGCAGCTGTGCTACCATGAGAAGCTCACTTTGATTTGAAAAGGAAAAAAAAAATCAAATTAAATTTATTCATTGTTTTTCAGATCCACACACCAATTTCAAACTGGATGAAGTGTAAAGCTTCTCTGTCCATCTTTTTTATTAACATATTATCCAACATAAGCAGCAGGGTGAGGGGCAGGGTACACCTTGGAAAGGCTGACAGTCTGTCATTGGAAAACATTGACTTTCTCATCAACCCCAATTTGAATTCCTTTGGACTGTAGGAAGAAGCCAGAGCACGTGCATTGGTAGTATGACTATATATTTTGTCTCATTCCCTGGTACTAGAGATCATACTGAGGTTCTTGGTATAATAGCAAATCTCATCTAGCACTTAAGTGACCTTTTGATAAACAGCCACCTTTGGTGTCCTCAAACCACAGCTCATTTCTCAGATGTCTGTAGTACCTTAGTATAAAATTTTAGACACATCCCAAGTGTTGGACTCAATTGCATTAAAATTAAAACCGTCCCTATAAAAGTTTCATGTAATATCTATGAGCATTCAATACAGGAATGAAATGGAAATATAGAGACGAGATGATCGTTTTTAAAAATGTCCTTGACAATGTAGTCGTGTCTCTCCGTGTGTTTGTGTGTCTCTCTGCTGTTTTTTGCTCAACTCTTTGTTTTGCTGTTTACTATAATTACACATAAAAAGCTTTTTAAAACGATTGTAATAAGAAATTTTTAATTTACACAATTATCTGTACACATCATTTAACAATATATGCCAATTAACTGTTTTAACAAAAGTTCATGTAACTGTAAAGGATACAAAATAGATGAATATTGCACAGTATTTGATGATAAACCCCAGCTTTTTTAGCTTTGAATTGTTATTACACGCAGTACAAACAGTGCATACTGTATCTGTCCCTGTGATTTATTTAAGTCAGCAGGCATACTGAAATAAGGGATGTGCATTACTGCATCCACCCTTTGCACTGGACCAATTAGAAGCATTTCATGGATGTTTTACCATGTGTGCTACCTTGCCATCTGACTGTGATCTTGTAATTTTTCCACAAAAGTTCTTCCCTGAAAGGACTTTTGGAGGAGGATGATTTTAATTGAACTAGCAGCAGCCTGTAGCCCTGAGACTTTTATCATTGTCAGTAATACGATGCGACAGTATACAGGTTGTATTTGTTTAATGATAAAATAATCATTTTGGGAATTAGAATAAAAAAATGTGGCTTCTGTTCATCCATATCTATATATAGGAATTAACAACTTGGCTGTGCTGTTTGTGTAACATTTAGAGAACTCTTTTGGTATGATACTGAGATGAAAATAACCAAGAACAAACTAACCTTTTCCTCATTTTGTGCATTTCCAATAAAAACAAAGTTGTCTGCTTAAAAACGTTTATTAAAAAAAAAACAACCTCTGATCACAGAGAACAGCTGCCCCACCACAAATTGCTGATGGGACGTTTCCACAGTGTTGCCTTGCAACCACAACATGTAGTTTGCACTTGGTGTATAAAAACTAAGCCAGCTTTCATTGTCCAGGGTGCGGCATTACAGTGTATAGTGTTTAAATAATAAAAGCTGAATTGATATTGCATAATACATAGTATCCTATTTATCTCTCTTTGGAATCCACTACATGTGATCTGAAATTGTTAGGTTTTCCTTGGGAATGATTTTTTCACACAAATTATGTAATTATACATATATTTATAATATACCAGGGGGACCCAGCTTTCGCTGTTGTGGCCCCCAAATTATGGAATAAGTTGCCCCTCCATATTAGGCTGGCCCCAACACTTGACATTTTCAAATCACTTTTAAAAACACACCTTTCTTCCAAGGCGTTTTAGAGTCAGCTTGTAGTCAGTTTTACTCAGTTTTACTTTGTTAATTTAAATTTATTGTATATTTTATTTTCTATTTTATTTATGTTTTAATATTTACTGATTCATTTTTATCTTTTTATCTTTTTTTTTCATTTATTTATTTATTTTATTGTTATTTAATTTTGTTTGTACGATGTACGAATGTACGAGATGTATACATTTTTAAAAAAAATCAAGTCTAAAGATAAAGTGGTTCACAACCTTATTTTCTGTGATATGTCATGGAATCCAACAGTTTCAAATTATATTACAACTGTTGTCAGTTGTGCAGTTTTAATTAAGTGACCTAGGATGGGCTTTTGTTTGTCCTATAAGTGAAGCTAAGCCTTGACATTAAATTAGGCCAACCAGATCTGAAATGACAGATCTGTTCACATATTCTTTTAGATCATATAAAAAAGATGGTGGTGATATTATAGAGAAGATTAGGGAGTAAGTCACATACTCTAGCCTACTAAACAAAAATGTTGGTTAAAAGCCAGAGAAGTTACCATCAAATTCAGGTGTATTTATTTTACATAAAGCTGTTTAAATCTGCCTAAAATAAATTGGATTTAGCCTTTTAATAAATCACCTTTGAAAATCCCTGAAAAGATTTTACACTGATTATTAAAGAGTGCTTTCTCAACTATGTGCCATTATTGTGTTGCATTTTGTCATCTACAAAGATATGGCACATGTTGTGTCCTACTGTGCACTGCCATACGGCACTGATCTGTGTTTTCATTACAAATTCACAGGAGGGAATTCCTGAGCCAACCCACACTGTTAACGTCCTGCTTGTGAATACTGCCTTCAGACAGATATATTTAAGTCAAGGTCAACTGTTCAACTTGGAAGAGAGAGAGAAAAAAGAGAACAAAGAAGGTTTTATTTAAATTACTATATTTTACTTTCAGGGGTTTTTGCTGCAGAAAAGTCATTCATTATTGTTTAACACCTACACTTGCATTGTTAAAATACATTTAACAGATGGAATTCTCTCTGTTGCACTGCTTTGTCAAACTCTAATGTCAAGTTTATTTCATGTTCCTATTTTATATCTTCTGATATAATTTTCTAAAGTCACTTTTTAAACTACATTTTAGTTTTGCATTATCTGTAAAGTAACCTAAAACCATGTCATATGTGCCATTTTTATAGGCTTACAATACAGTACGTATTAACAAATTCCCCTCTCAGCCCTGCAGCCAGCCTGTCCTTCAAGCTTGGGTCCTCTACCCAGGGAGCTTGGAGGCCTGGGAGCATGAGGGTCCTGCGCAGTATCTTAGCTGTTCCTAGGACTGCGCCCTCTGGACAGAGATCCCGGATGTTGTTCCTGGTGTCTCCCCCTGACTTGTCGTTCAGCCCCCCCTTTGCTGTAGCATTTGTGTTGTACCTTGTCAATCTTTAGCTGTGAGAACAGTTCCTTCTTCCGAATGTTGGAACACTGAGCTACTCGTTCTTTTGCCATCAATCTGGATGGATGCTGGGTATCGAAGATTCCATAGGTCCCTCATCCGCAAGTAACCCCTTCCGCTGGGGTTACTTGCGTAGTAGCATTCCAACAGCGCCCTATTTTCATCTCTTGCCCACCGATGCAGTGTTGTTCTAGTAGCCCACTTCTCGTCAGGGCGTCCTGGTTCCTCAACACCGGATGCGGACCTTTTTCATTTTATGAAGCTCTCGCTCACGTCTGTGATAGGCTTGGTTTTAGCATGGGGGGGAGGGTCTAGCCTAGGACCCTTATTGGATACAGAATCAAACTTGCGACTCCCATAGTCTTACCACTACGCTATCCACTTGCTATATACAGATATATATATATATATAGATATATATATGTGTGTGTATATATGTGTGTATATATATATACTTTTTTTTCCAGAAAAGATATTATTTTAACAATGTATCATACATTTCATAGTCAAAAAAGGATTACTTATAGTAAAAGAATTTGTCATGTACACCATTTTTTGAAATGCAGTATTTCCACTGCATGGTACAGTGGGAGTTGTCTGGGCATATGATGTGACCTGTCAGTTTCTCTAAGTGAAGCTGCCAATAATGAGGCATGATTAGCCTGGGAAACTCAATGCAGGCCTCAAATCAATCTCTGAAGGGGGGAGACAGCGACTGGGACTGTCACACACCTCACACTCTGCCATTCGCTTTACCCAAGGGACACGGTGAAGGTCATGCAAGGTAGCCTCAGTCCAGCCCTGTCAATTAGCATTAGCATCATGAATGTGATTATGACTTATGACTGAGAGAACACAAATTAACAGGATGAATATTATGAATTCTGATATTTTAATGAATAGTTTTAATTAGATTCCATTTAGAGTCCATTTGTGACAGCTATCACAGCTTTTTATTTGAAGATAAAAAAAAAGAAAACATTTATGACGCTAGCATACTACTCATCCCAGGCTTTACGGTGGGGACTGTATGAAGCAGATTCCAGCTGCTGTTGAGCTCCATCCATTTTCGCCTGCTGCTGTGTCAGGAGAAATTTCTGCCTGTGTGAGGACTTCTGTCATCCTGGCCTAATGTCTCTGCAGTAACCCTGCAGGCTTCAAGCCAGCTAGCCCCCCATGCCCAGGCTTTGGAAGAGGGTGAAAGCGTCACTGCTAAATTTTAAATGATCCCTTAGGATGTACAATGAGGATAAAAACTCTAAGTGGATGAAATCGTGCTTTGTAAATGTTGTAGCATCTAAATCCAAGATCAAAGAATGTTACTTTTAAACCTTCTAATATCAATTTTGTTTCTATTGAATTAACAAGGCGACTGTTGGTGTGATTTGGCTCTAAATAAAGAAACTGAACTGAAATAGAAATATTCATCTTTATTCTGGGATTACTGTTTAAAATGATAGCTTGAAAATGTCACTGGTTTTTTAAACTACTTCATAAAATACACACCTTAAAGTCAGGTTAAGGGTTGGTGTGGTCTGCGGTTGTTAGCACCGTTGCCTCACACCAAAAAGTTCTAGGTTCAGAGCATGTTTGCATGTTCTCCTTATGTCCAAATCAGTTTCCTCCCAAAGACACGCATGTTAGATGTATTGATGATTCTGAGCTGTCCTCTTTATTGGCCCTGTGATAGTCTCACTGTCTGTGTAAGATGTATGCTTAAAAGTCTTACCCCAAATCAGTTGGGACAGACTGCCCTGCAGCCTTAAGTTGGTGGAGCTTTTAAGGAGATGGATGGACAGAGACACTTTCCACTTCCAGCAGCTTAATATGAAAACAGTCGTCTTTATACCCGTATCATTCTGTGCAATGAATTTTTAATGATGAACTGTAGAACTGACCAAAGCCATCTTCTGAGTGAAGGAATTTAAACTAAAATATTGTTTCTTCTTGCTTCTTCAGATGAAAAAACAACGACAACAATAAACCAGAAAAACAGAAAAGCAGTGTATCCTGCAAGTAATGGTAACGACTTAACTCTCTAAAATAAAACTCTTACTTCCTTATTTAGGGATTTAGAAATGAGGAGGTTAAATAACTGAACTTGTTAGTTTTGTATGGTTCATGAACCTGTGACAAAGTTTTCGTTTCTTTTTGTTGGAATCTAAATGTGACAATTTTAGGATGTAAGCAGTAAAACTGGAGAATCTGGTTAAATTTTGCAATGAGTGAGTCACAGTACAATGTACAATCTCCAGTATTGTTCTGCTTGATGACCTCTGAATCTCTTCCCTTTATCTCATGTGCTCATTCAGCCTCCTTTTCTCCGTGTCCCATCTTTTACCTCACCTGTGTTCCCTTTCATTTCTCTCTCCCTCTCCTCTTCCCCTCTTTGTTGCCTTTCCTACTGTGTTCATTGCCCGTCTCACTAGTCACCAGTCTGTATGTGAATTCTCTATTTTATAAAGTAATATACTTGGATAACTATGATACATTATGATACTATAATTATGCTGTCTGTGTGATTGTCAAACTCAGTCTATACATTACATTGTAGTTAAAAAGGAATCATCAGTAATTGGACCAACACTATTGGAATGTGTCATCACATCAGATTTTGCTTTTTTTCCCTCTTCCTATTCGTCTGTTCTTATCTTCACCGCCACCTCTCTTTTATTGTCTCTTGACTTCTCTTATATGGATCATTTTAACATGTGTTTCAATCCTTTACATAAAGTGGGCTCAAGGTATATTTCAAACACCTGATTAGTCTGACATTAAATAACTGGAAGTAATGTTAGCTGTCTAGCTAGCTGGATCACTCAGTGACAGGTGTGTATATACCGTTTAATGCAGCTCAACATTGGCACCATTAGTCCAATCATGTAAAGGAAAGTAAGAGCACCAAAGGTTTAGAAGGACATATAATACGGAATATTACATTTTTGCAGTGTTAACATTATTAAGTACATTTTATTGCTAGTGATATTGTATTGACTGATACTGACTGATTTTTAATATGAGAGGAGCGTTTTTTTTAATTGCTGCCTACTTTCATTTTTTTAGTTGAATATGATCTCTAAAGGAGAGCAACAGATCCTTTAAGTTTTGAGGTTGGGCCTCCATGGACCACATTTGTTTGTCCAGAACATCCCATAGATGCTTGATTGGATTTGGAGGCCACGTCGACACCTACTCAACTCAACTCAAACTCATTGTTGTTGTCCTCAAACCATTGCTGAACCATTTTTACTGTGTGGCTGGGCTTTTTATAGAGCCATCAGGAAATACAGTTTCCATGACAGGATGTACATAGTCTGCAACAATGCTTAGGTAGGTGTAAAACTAACATCCACGTGGATAGAATGGCCCAAGTTATCCCAGCAGAACACTGACCAAAGCATCTGTCTGGCCAGCCTTCTTCCTATTGCGGATCTTGGTGTTCCCCATGTGACCACTGCACAGGTCCCACCAATCCACGTAATGTAAAAGACAACATGATTCATCAGACCAGGCCATCTTCTTTCATTGCGGGTCATAAAATTATGCCTGATTGGTGTAGAGGTGAAAAATCACTGTATGTGTGATGATGTTCATGCAAAGTTTTGTTGAGATTGGCCAACCCATTACAGAGCCGATAAGGTACATGCAGACATATGAACGTAAAACATTAACAGGTTGTTTTGAAAACTGCAGGTATCTTTATTTTAACGTCTGGCAGAATGTCACGCTACTGATAATTTAGTGAGTAATTCACTGCAGATGCTACTACTAATGTATTAGTAGCATCTGCACACATTGTGAGAGTGTATGTTCATTTGTGCATAATTTGGTGTATATTGCTTGCATACATACACTTTTACTGTTCTGTTTCGAGTTAAGTACTTATTTCTGTTTCTCAAATGACAGAGACTACAGAGACTTTAAATCTAGTTAGATTATAAAGGACAGTGGGCAATGGGTTTTGTGGTTTTTTGGTTGTCTTTTTTTTTTCCAAATCAGACTAAGGACAGGAACCATAAGGTGTTGACATTTGTGCTTTTACAGGTGGAAAATATACATATAATGTTCTTAATGTTAACTAGCAGGAAGATATGAGCATTGGTTCCCAAGAACAAGAGAAACTATGAGTAAAGTGTGAATACTTCAAAAATAATGAAATAAATAGTTTTTAGTTGATCCATTAACTTAATTTAAAAGCATTTGGTGATCCCCTTCCCTTTTAGCCTCCTGGGACCCTGTTTCCTTACATGGGCACCTTACATTTGTTTTTTTCTGTACTTTATACTGTACTTCATTCAGCTCAGTAAAATATTTCAAACATTGTGTTCTGTTAAAAGAGAATGTTTATGTTTTTATACTTATCAGATCTGACAGATAAGGAAAGTGATCTGAATAAGCAAGTTCATTCACACATTTATAATCCTGTTATATTTCATACAGGTATCAGAGTAGGTGAAGTTGGTCACAAAGAGGGCGCTGCACCAAACACTTCCTTGTAATCTCTTTGGTCACTAGCAGATTCCCATGATTACTCTGAGCATGTAAGATGCTGAGTTGTTTGGAAAGACTCAACAACTACTAGGCAAACGGTAATAAAATGTGAAAAAATGTGACATAAATAACAAACAAAGAACGTTCGTATTGAAGGTAAAAGTTAAGCCCCGTAAGGGTCATAAACTTCACTCTCTTGAACGTTAACCCGTATTAATAGAATATATAAAAACATTTTAAAAAGATGTAATTTATGATTCATATTTAATCATTGTGCTTCCACAGTTAAGAAGAGTATGCAAAGGATTTTGAATAAAGAGCCAAAACAGTCAATTGCACACTCTGTGTAAACAGCATTAGTAAAGTTATGCAATTTCAGTATCATACATGTGAATACAAAAAAGTGTTGTGATTAAACATTTATAAACTTAAATAGAGCATATCCTATTTTTCACATGAAATAAGATTGTATGAGAATTTTCAGAACCACTGATTAAGAGCCAGTATTCAATGTCATAATAAAATAATAGAATCTGTTTGTAAAAATTGTACTGTATTAAAATGATCTCCTGCAGATTTCACAATTGTTATAAGCTCCATTGCACTATTCAATAGTTGTACAAAGCTTAAGTGGTGCAGACTGTATAAATTGCGCTGCAAGTTCAGAGATGGCTATCTTGGCTGGGACTTAGGCAATTACATTGGAGGTCAGATACAGATCATGCTGTATATTCCCTTCATTATTTTGTTCAATATCCCCACAGAGATCTACATTAAACCTGCCAAGAGACCTGGTTAATTCGATTCCCAGTATGCATCATGCTGGCCTCTCCAAAAGGCAGGATGGTGGTGGCAGCAGGGGACTTCATTCACACAGAAATCAAATGGTCCGTGGGTAAAAGCATCTGCAATTCCCATGCCAAAGGGCTGGAAATGTTGACAATTTAGAGCCATTAACTTGCACATAATTTTCTATTATTGAAAACAGCAGTTTATTTAGGGCCTTTTAATTAGTTTGCTAAAGCTTAAATAGCTTCAGGGTTGTTGTTTAGAGTGAAACGTGAAAACCTTGGAGACTTCTGGACCAAGAAAATTGGGTACATCTATATTTAAATACTAGTTAGTATAAACTGCTCAATAAATTGGACTGTTTATATTGTTATAAATGAACTTTCATGAGACAAATGTAACCATGCATATAGCGAGTCATTGTTTTTTATTCTTTGGTTAAATTTTTACGTTGTGAGTATCAAAAGTGGGAAAAACACTCATAGAATAAGTTGATGTTGTTGCTAGAGTGGAATGTATGAATTCAAATAAAATAAAAGGACATTTCTAACATATATCCAGCTTATGGGACTAACTGGGTCTCTAAATTCCCCAGATCTCAATCCAGTCATGCATTGGTGGGATGCCCTGGAACAAGGCTGATCCACGGGAACCCCACTCCGTTATCCGCACAACCCAAAGGATCAGCTGTGAATGTCGTGGTCCCAGATACGGTGAATAGTTCTGCATTTGTGATGAAATTATTTAAATGTAATGTAATATAAATATCTGGATCAACCATAGTGTGCCTAAAATGAACTATTTTGTAAAAATTGTCATGGTTAATAGGTTTGGGCTGCCTCCCTATTTTTAAAAATCAGAATTTCATTATGAACTATGTATCATGATGAACAATAATGTGCAACTTAGTTTCACCTGAATAGATTAAATGATGATTTTTTTTATCATTTATTTTCATAAGTACCTTTATGTGACAGGAGCAGTGCTACAAGATCAAAACAAAACTCACTGCAAATAAGCCACATAGATCTATAAGCTAATTTTGTCCAGTTCCATCATCACACGGGATGGTGAAATATAATTTTGTTATTAATTTCAGTGGTGGCAAAAAATAAAGGTATTAAAGAGAACAATTACCTGCTTCATTTAAGGTAGAAGCTCGGGAGACAGATTCCGTTCAAATGTGGAGATCAAGGACATGGCCTGGACCAAAAAATTGAAGGACCAAAAAATTGGCCAGAATTTAGTTAGATTTAGGCAATAAATGTACTTGTGAAACTTGTTAATGAAGTTTGGGGAGCCCAATGACACAAGAAAACAACGGTGGCAATTAAAAGAGTTTATAAGAAACAATCTTTTACCTTGTGGAGGTCTTGCAACAATGGAAGAGACGCTTTTTTTTGCACTCAGAGAGGGTGACACCCGCAAAGCGCTACACTAAAACTTTTATGCTTTCAGTTAATTTTATTTTACTTTTTAAGTTTATATGCAAAAAACATTTTGGGCTGCTTTTTGCTGATGTCATCCTGCTTTTATACCAACACATTGATGTCTGACCTTTGACCTATGACATTGAAGCATTACATACTAAAATGGTGTATTTTATATTTTTATCCATATGATTGGAGCAGAGTTGTCTGAAATTTTTGGGATCTTTAAGCTGTATGAATTTAAGATATGTTCATGCAATGTGTGTTTTTCCAAAACCTTATGGTGTCATTATGAGATTGTAGGGGATAGCATTTAAAAAATGTCATAAATGATATGGTTTCTTGAATTTTTTTTCAAGTTGAATTTGAACAGTGAAGGTCAAGGTCAAATGCTTGGCCAACCTATCATACTCATATCCCCACAGGCCTAGTATATTGTTGTGAAGTTTGAAGACGGTCAAAAAATTGTAATATAAGGTTTTTACTGATTTTCACATTTAGTGTAACCTTGATCTGATTTTCACTCAAATTAAATCAGCTTGAAGTGTTCTACAAACACACAGATGAGATCTTGAAAACTATGGATGCTAGACTGCTGACAAACAGACAGACAGACCGATTACAAACTTCCACACTTCCACACTTGTGTTTCCCTGGTCAAGTTTCTGTTGTATCAATTTTGATTTCAGTTTGTTGCTTGCCACCACTGTCTTGGACTATAGCTGGTGTTAGTAGTCTTTCTATTGCTCTAGAGATCTGCTGTAAGCCTAAGGGTCACAGGGGGCACTGCATCAGTTGTTTCATGTGCCAGTAAAGTAGTAGTTCATCTAATCGGAGAGCAGAGGATTTACTACTGAGTGAAGTGTCAGAAAGCAAATAAAGTTTGCAGCGGAAAAACTAAATGATTTAGATAATTAGTTCAGGAAAGTAAGTCCTTCATGGTACATATACACTTGCATATACAAAGCATACACAGACATGTGCATGCACATCTAATGTACCTCCTCCGACTTTTAATCAGTGTCAGTTGTGCATTGTCTTCAGGATAACAAAACAATTTGTATTATTGTATTTTTGTAATGTTTATTTATTTCTATAAATTTGACTTCCGTTCTTCTACTGCATTTAAATAATTAAATCAAAATGAAATGTTATGTTTTGGTTTACAAATATGCAGCCCAATGTGTGAAGCTGACAGCAGCCTTAGAGGCAGGCAGATAAAGATCGGCACCGACTAAAAGCTGGGGTTTGTCCTTCCAGCAGCTGTGAAGGACAGCCTTGGGTTTGAGAGAACATGGACATTGGTTTTCTTGGCCTGGTTATATGACGACTGTGGCACTTGCCTCTGATCTTAAAAACTGACCAAAATTTTTCTAAAAAAAAAAAAAGAAAAGAAAAAAAATCTGGATTTGCATGTTTAGGGTACGTGTGCATGTGTGTAAACACACAAACACACTTATACAAAATGTGTTTACAGGTATATTTGTTTTCATTTTTAAGATGTTTTTAGCGTGTGCATCAGGAGCTCTGTATCACTCAATGGCATTTGCTCCCCAGATTATTTAATTAGATCCTTTTTTTTTCAAAGTAGAAATTCAACAATTCCATTTCCCTGCTTTTCTAAAACAATGAAAAAGATCCAGCGCCTTTGGGTGTGCCCAGTTTTCCTTTGAAGTGGTTGACTGGAGATTCAATGTTCAGTGTTGCATTTGAGGCCCAGACTCTAAAAGCTGGATCAGGCTGATCTAAGGCGGTCCATTCAGTTCAGTTGTCTTTTACTACATCAGATATTGGCAGGAGTACACTGATTTCTACTGGGAAAGCTTACATAGCATGGATCAAGGTGCTGCTACAGCAAAGCAGTAGCAGTTTGGAAGAATTTCAATATAGCTGCAGCAGCAGCAGCTTTCATTTGCATGATAGGAAGCACAGACTTTCAAACACTTACTTAAAAACACAGAAGGCCTATGAGAAAGCCTAATAATGTTACTTGCTATTGACCAACCTTGTGTTCTTTTTTCCTACTACCATCTCCCTTTGAAAATAAAAGCATCAGACTTCACAAAAACCCAGTAGGATGGAAACCTTTGCTTATCTTAAATAAATGAAGAAATCATGGCCATGGTAAAGATCATTTACATAATATCAGTATAGCATTCACTTATAATTCAAATGAAGAAACAAAAATAAACACAAATAAACATATACATTTCCCCCAAAAAACAACAAAAAAACCTGTTGTATGTATTAGCATGCTTTATTGCTTACCCTGTTAACTTCTCATTAAGTCTGACGTTTTTAATTCCAATAGAGCATAAGCAGTAGTAGGAAGAGAGTTTATCTAAAGGAAGAATGATACATGAAAAAGCTTCTTCCAAAAAAGTGAAAATTCATTTATTTTTATCTCATTAGCACGTCGCACATGGGAGAACAAGGTCGGTTCATTTTTCACTTCATCGTGAACACTTGTGGACTTTCTGTCGTTTAAGTGAGCATGCATAAACTAGTTAATTTGCTGTTTTAGTCCAAATACACAACAGGTCTTTCAAGCTCAAGATGTGTTTAGCATTCTGTGGTTGCATTATTCTTGTAAACTAGAAGCAACTCAGTCTTTTTTAAGTTTATTCTGCAGGAATTAAATTTAAACAAGTCTAAATTTGCTGAGCTAAAGCTGCATTTCACATGTGATTAAAGGGAATTCTACATTACTCATGGTTGTTTTATTATTGCCTGTTAGGTTGAATGCATTTACTGATAACACTCAACCAAAGATTGTCATTAATTTGTTAATTAAAGAAGTATTGAAAGCAGAATACCAATATTAATGTAAAACATCAGTTTATTTTCAGAGCAGTTGTTTCTTTACTAAGACATAACTAAGACTAGACTTCCACAAAGTAAGATCCTAAAGTGTGAGTGTTTTGTTTGTTTGTTTTCCACAGGTCTTGTTGTCTTTCACAGGATGATCATAATCTATTTAAGGAGACACAGTGTCTTGTATTTGGTCGTCAATAAATCTCGTGTGAGTTAGACCATCATTCAAGTATTTTAAAGTGGAAAAACAACCATAACATAACACCAGATACTACACATATGTGTTTATGGTTCTTCGTTATCAATTATAGGTAATATTGATTAAAATAGAGACGGGTTGTTGTGCATTTTGTAGCCCTGATGCTTGTTTGTTACACAGAATCTACCACATGTGTCTGAGTAATCATTAAAATTCTTTAAATTCTATGGAACAATGGTGCACTGGTTAGCACTGTTGCCTCAAGGTATTGGAAGTACAGGAAGATACCTTAAGAAAAGGTATGTGCATGAAATCAGAACAGATGGAAGAAGTTCATTGGTCCATCCCTTTTAGTTAACAGTGGGGCCATGCCAGCACAAAGTATGCAAGTTGTCATCAACAACATCCTTGCATCCCCATTGCTCTGTAGTTCCTGATCCACCAACCTTGGACTAAATCAATATATTGTACTTCTTTGAATAGGCCCAGTATATAGCTATATCTCTTCCAAGGTATTTCCTTATTACTAAGTAAGGCACAATGTATTACTGGGTGGTCTTGCGTGGGTTAACAAAGTTGATTTAACCTTGGAATGTAAAACACCACCACATATTTACTGTGCAGTTAAGTTAAGATGAGGAATAATTCCATTCAAAACATTTATTGGCGCTTTTACTTTGGAGATGCAAGGTCTGCAGAAATAGAACCAGCATGTAGAGATGGCAGAGCAACAGAATGGAGTGCTTTGTTTTTTTTGAAGTTTTGTCAGAGTTGGCAAATGGAAAAGGAAGCACATGGGCTGATTAACAAGCAGATTCACTTCTTCTGATTAATGATGAGCAGTGATCAAAAAAAGCATTTGTCTTTTGCCCTCCATAGTGAATCAATCAGTGCACATCTAATGCAAACTAAATGTCTGTTTAAAGTGTGCCTTGATTTTCAGCATCAATCTTTGATACAACTAGTCCAGTTATGTAATTTTTTCCACATCATTATTATATAAGGCCTAATCTCAGCTTTGTGAAGCAAAAATCCAGAAATGATGAATGCTATGACTTTGGTACAAATCATCAAACAATGTTATATTAGGTGAGGTGAAATTTAAGCCTATTTGACATTTTTTAATGAACTTGATCATGTCATTTGTTCGGTATCAATACAGTTTTTAGAGGAGAGTAAGATTAAACAGTAAATACAAAGTGAACCAGACTGAGTCAAGGAGACGCAAAGGGAAGGAGTTCAAGCCTGCTTGAATCACGGACTTCCACGATAGAAGAAAGCAATGTCTCCACCCCAGTAAAGGTCAGAACATGCATTGCACTTGCTCATTTTTTTCTTTCTTGTTGGCTTTGGTTAACACTGTTTTTATGAAGCTGGGAGGCCAGATGAATACAACTGAGGAACTAATAAACATCCGCTAAGTTTAGTTTAAAATGCACGTTGGCTGCACAAATTGCAATCAAATATTCAGATTTAACCTTTGGTCATGAATTAAACACCTTTCTGAAAAATATGCAGACACTGAGGGGAAAAGTGGGGTGTGCAGAGGTTAAACAGCTGGTGTGTGACATATGAAGGTCAGTGTATACATTGCAGTCAATAACATCAGTAACATCCAGTGTTCATAGCAGTGTCAAAACAATTACAAACACATTGTCTCAAAACAGAATAACAATGACAATTCGAGAATCATCAGAACTTGAACTGTTTGCCCTTTAAAACATCTGAGTGCCAAACAATGGGAATGTCAGCAGAGTGGTGAAGAGAAACTCTGCACATTCGACAACACTTTCACCTTGAAGTGTTAGTGAATGAGAGTGTGGACACATTTTGCTGTTGTAATTTTGACCAACAAACACATTTCCAATAGAATCAGCAGGTTTTTTTCCTTCCTTTTTTTTGGTTAAATTATTCTTGTTTAAACCCAAGGAAAAGGGATAGCAGAAAAGTGTTACCTTCAGCCCCGGGGTCAGGTCGTCGGGGTCAAAGGTGGTCAGAGGTGAAGGTCCAGGACGTGAGCCATAGGACAGGACAAAGGGTGGGACACGTATTGGTGGAGGTCACAAAAAAGCACAAAGATATGGCAGCAGGGAGAAGAGGAAGGAGAAGCAGGAGGCATAACCAAAAGTTTAAAAAAAAAGTAAAATGTGACAAAGAAGGGGCAGCAACAGGGGAGAATGATGCAAAAGATTAAAAGCCAAGGAGGAGGATTTCAGGTAAAATGGAGGGATATGGCACAGAGGGAAGGTAAAAAGCAGAGGAGGAAACTGTGAGAGAAAGCAGTAGTTTTGGGGCAAAGAGGGCTGAGTCAGTTCCTCTAAAAACAGAACCAAAATAAAAAAGGAATGAACCCATACCTTGGTCGTTTAACGTCAGGTGCGCCAGACCTTGAAAGGGAAAAAACAGAAAAAAAGAACAGAAAGAGGAAGAAAAGAAGGTCATAAAAGGCACGGGAAGAAAAAAAGCATTGTCACAACGTTGGACTGCAGTTTGTGACAGACATCCTGGGGCAGACTTGGATGTCAGAGTTCAAATCAAAGGTAAAAAACGAGAAAGAGAGAGAAAGATAGAGAGAAAGAGCGAATAGTAACGGAAAACAAGCAAACACTTCTTGAGTGAGGTGTGTGGGGGGGTGGGGGGGTTAGAAAAAAAAGCATTTTTATTTGGCGCAACCCCCGAAGGCTATTGCTCTCACAAATGCTTTTTTTTCCTTTGGAGTACTTATGGAACACACAGAGAACTGTTTGGCAGAAAAGGCTTGAACCTGGTATCTCATCTCCAACTGTACTCAAACCAGACACACACTCACACACACACACACACACACACAAAAAGCTTTGCAAGGTTCACACAGAGGAGGTCAAAGATAAATCTGGAAACATGCTACAGGATCAAAAGTTCTCTCCACCCTAATGTTGGTAGTATTATCACAACACCATTTGGAAGCAGTTGTTAAGCTGGCTGTAGGCTACCAAGCAAGCGTCCAGCCAAACACGCATTTCAATAGATTCAACAGAAACAATGAGCTCCTGTTGATTCTAGTAGCTAATATAAATCTTACATTAGGCAACTTTCAAAAAGCCATAGCCACAGAGATCAATTCCATATAGTGTATTATTATTCAACGCCATAAACACACACACAGAAAACTGTTGACAACCCAATCAAAGAGTACTCCCCCACATAAAGACAACAACGTGCTTCCAGCTGTCTTTAAAATAAGCAACAACCTGAACAGTGTCCATCTGTCAAAGGTTGTTGCCTAAACTAAATGATGTTACAAACGCGGAAAAGTAGTTTTACAATTCATGGTTTTCACAACTGGATGAAAATATTGGCTACTGAACTTCAGACTTTCCCATACATAGACTTTACTTCCACAGCGGGATGTACTCCATCATCTTGGACTACAGCTAATGTCAGTAGTTCTTCTTCTACTTCTCTAACCAGAACCTCCAGCAGGCAGTTCACGTGTCACTACACTAACTTTACCGAGGCTGCAGAGAAGACCAAGAAATATCGCTGCCAGCTAGAGTCAAAGACAATGGAGTTGGTGTTTATCAACAGGACAAGAGTCTCACTCAGGAAGCAGTTGCTTGCATTTTTCAGTTATTGACTCGAACCTCCCAGGCAAAATAAAGACTATAGAGGAGAAATATAAATGTATATGGACACAGTATAAAGTATATGCATTATTATTATTAATTGTACATTGGTGGACAGATGGTGACCAACTGAAACATTTTAACATCCCAACTCTTTTTAGCCACTATATAGTTCCTGTTTGGGAAAAAGCCTGACAGAAGGGAAAAACAGGAAAAGAGCTGTTGTAAGCTTCCTATCAGCTGACAGTGGTCATCAACTGCACACATACAGCAGCATATTTTTCAATAGAATTCTTGGAAGGAAACCATGTCAGTCAGATAAATAAAACTGAAAAGACTGAAGCACTATGGCCTCAAGCAGAGTTTATTCCCACATACACTAAACAGCTACACCAAATTGGATTTAACCCCAGGCTGCATGAAATACAAACAGCACTATGTCTCTTGAACTAGAAGACCCAAAAGGTCGAATCATTTCATCTCAACCTGTATTTTCTTGATCAATACCACTTCAAGCATAAGACTTTTGGTGTTATCAGCAAACAGCTCAATCTAAATAACCATTTAGGATCGGGGGAACACAGAGCAACAGCCTTAAACTGTTAAACATTACTTCTGGTTTGAATATCAGCATTTGGCCCAGATAGCCGCAGTAATCTGATCTATGGATTCTATGACATTCTGCACATTCTCGTGAACGACTTCCTCAAAGTGTCTGTTAATGCAGATCATATTCAGCATACATTTGAATAGTAATCATTCAGTGTCAGTACAATTTTTCACCTAACCTCCCAAATAAATAATGTGCTAAAACACAGATTTAGAACTCTAGCAGTACCAAATAAGACCAACAACCTTTAAAGCAGAACTAATCTCAGCCGAGACAGCTTGCACGAACAGCAAATGTTGTCTGTGTAACAATTTTAAGCACAAAGAATGACTAACTGCAGTGCTTGACAGCTAAAGTTTTCTAAACATTTGGTTTCTGCTTTTTCTTGAAGACAAACCAGGGAAAAAAGTGTTTATAGTCAGAAGTGGCTAGCTGTTAGTCTATGCACAAACACATCTACACTACCAACCAGCAGGAAGACAAATCAGAAGGCAAAGCCTACAGAAGCTCAAATGACTCTTCACTACAAGCTGTTCCTATTGTCCTCTTTCTTAATAACATCTGTGATTCAGGGGGAAAAGAAATATACAGGCAGAGTGTTTTATTTATCTGGCTTCAGTCCGTTTCCTGCCGGCCCTTTGCAGGGAGTTCAATCATTCTCACTCTGCCTCCTTCTGTTTTTGTTCCCTTGCTCATAATCCATTAAGGAGATAAGGCGAAGGCTCCTGCAATGAAACAGAATGGTGCTGTCGCTGCATACCAAATCATTCAAATACATCCCCCCACCTCCCACCTCGACCTCATCCAGCTTAGCCGACCAAAAAGCAGTGGTACAATTTTATGGAAAAGGAAGACAAAGGAAGGCAAAGAAGAGGTAAAACAGACCGAAAAAAAGACAAAAAAATAAAGTCAAGAAAACAAGGTGTCATTGGCATCCTCACAGCCTGTGTAAATCAAAGATTAAGAGACAGGTGTGCAGATAACAAAAGGTAGCCAAAAGATAATTAAAGGACACAGTGATTCCAAGGTATTGTATTAAAAAGTAAAATAGAAAAATGTAAAAGATTCCTTCCAAATTGCAGTACACAAAAGCCACATACACACTAACACACAGCCAGTCGCACACGTCATGTTGAATTGGCACAAGTCTTGGATGTCAGACTCCCAACATGCCAGATCCCGATTGGGGTTTTAATGACTTTCACTAGCAAGTTGTTGAAAGAGAGGCAGCAGCATGGCAGAAAAAATAAATTACTGATCACTTTAAGATATCCAGAAACAACAGACACAAGAAAAACGCTCCATCTCACATTAATATTGAAGCACAAAACAAATTTACCACAGCCAAAAGCAGCATTGCTCCACACACACTGTGAATGTGACAACATCTCAGTCCAAATTATGAGTTTTTATCCTTGAGCATTTGATTACATCCTTATTTTTAGTGAGTACAGATGGGAGTGCCTAACGGAACGGGCACTGTTTGGAGAATGGCTGAGATTGGGTGGTTTTGATTGAATGGCAGATGGAGCAGGAGTCACGCTTGCATCTTATCTCAAATGCTCTTGTTCCCCTTTGTTTTTTGACCTCTTCTCATTCCCCTTCTCCATGCGGAGCCCTGCATGAGCCAGCTGCTGTCACCTCCTGCTCTCTTCTACCTCATCATTTTTTCACTCTTATCGGGACCAAACTAAAACAGCCCAAATGTAGAACAGAGACCAAGACTGACTTGCTGCAGCAAGACAATTTATTGGTTATGGCTGAAGTTAGACTATGTCTAAAAGAGCTATGCTAGCCAGTGGAACAGGGGCAAGGATGCGGCTGGAGGTGAAACTGGAGGGAGGAAAAGCAGGGTTATTTAGGGTTAGCTGAATCTCAGAGCTGCTAAGGGCTAACTGAGACTCACTGACAGTAGTTGCAGAGTCTATGATCTGGCACTGTGGGGGAGTGAAGGCCAGTATATAAGCTTGCAGCAGTTGAAGGTGACTCGATGATGCAGAGTCTGACCAACACCACACTACTCTATACTACACTACACTATTTGGACATAGATCATGTTAATAACCCCAAAGAAAGTTGTGACAAAGGTGTAAAATGTAAATAAAAACAGAAAGCAATCGGTTCTCATAAACTTGTAGTTTAGTCACAACAAAAAAATGGGAAAACTATCAAATGTTGAGAGAGTTCACTGTTTCAAGAAATATATTAGCTGATTTTGAATTTGACAGCAGCAACATTTCACAAAAAAGTTGGGATTGGGCAACAAATGGCTGGAAAAGTAAGCTGGAGAACACTGTGCCACTATCAGGGTGAACTAGCAACTAGACAGTAACATGACTAGGTGTAAAAAGAGGATTACGGCATCTACAAAGTGTTAACGATTTCAGAATAATTTTCCTGAACGTAAAAATATGAAAAAGAGGAAATATGTGAAAATAATCAAGAAATGGTAGTATCGTCTTTGGGCCAGGTTTATTTTAAATGGACTGAGGCAAAGTGGAAAATTGTTCAGTTATCAAAAAAGGATTAAATTTGAAATTCTTTTTGGAAAACGTGGACGCTCTGCCCTTCAGACTCAGGAGGAGAGAGGTCATCCGGCTTGTTATCAGCACTCAGTTCTGAATCCTGATGGTATGGCGGTGCATCAGTGCCTATGGAAGTGGTGGCTTGCACATGTGCAAGGCAGCAGTGCTCAAAGGTATATACATGTTTTGGAGCACTGGGAAAGGCCACGCATATTTCAGCAAGACAATTCTAAATTCACACACTGCAGCTATTAAAACAACATAGCTTCATAGTAAAAGACTCAACTGGCCTGAATGCAGTCCAGACCTTTCTTCAGCAACTGAAAACATTTGACGCGTCATCAGTCATCTCAGGGCAGCAGAATTAACACATTAACACACATTTGGAGGGTAGAGAGAAAAATTTGAGTCATCCTCACTGTTTTTTTCTACTAATTTCCTTCCCTCACTCTATCCCTTGTTCATTAGATGGACATCCATACTCTCATCAGATGGAAGTGTTCGCTTTCCAGCCACCTCTGTGGTGTTTGAATGGCATGCTAAAACAGCATCCTCCTCTAAGGACTGTCACTCACGTATGGCCACCACGGTTTATGTGCTTCCTGGAAGCACACACCATACTGACACAACCCCTTTTCTTTACCTGCTGATCCCAAGGTAGTAGTCAACAGCAGTTAAGTATTCTTTATATTTTCAAGGACACTGTCTGTGATAACGTTAGTGACTTCAGTAAGCATTACCAAAAACCAAACAGCCAAAGTGTATAAAAGTATTGAAATATAAAATAAGAACAATAAATTCTTTTATATGCAGCTTATTGCTTAGTGCACCCTTGGCACAAGATATAAAAGTGCACACTATCCAAAACATCTGACACATCCACAAATCAATGGCTTTTACTAGACCTGGGCTAAGATAAAGTTTCACAGTATGATTATTACTTTATACCTCTCATTGCTGAAAAGTGCAGGCATGGCTCTGGAGTACTCAGAAACAAACTAGGGCAATTTGTAAAAACATCTGCTGAAAGATGTCGGAAAATGGTTCTGATTGAACGTGAACAATATTCCTCCCAGTAGTCAGATGTATAATGCAGTATCTTAGAGCAGCTAAAGTAATATTAAACTGTGGCTGATTTAAAGTGCATTAATAATTAATCATGGATATCTATTCTATGAGAGAAAGATTGAGATAGTAGGAGCTAAGGGGCGAAAAACACCTCTACAGTCCCGCTTTGATTTCTTTCAATGCCCTATTTCAAATAGGAAGAGACATATGTTAAAGGTATGTTCTTTAACATTAGGGTGGAAAGGTTGCTTTGAGTCCACATCAGACAAATTTGGCTTGCTGTGGAAAAAGAGACGGCAAGACATGCTGAAAGGGATTCTTGTGTATTTCCCTAATGTTTGCAATGACCCTCAATCAAACAGCTGAAAAGCTTTGATTCATTCAAATCTGGTCAATAAGTTCAGCTTTTGTTAGTACGTAAATTAAGCTAGTGTACCTTCAAAGGTCAAAGGTCTTTTCCGGACCAGCAACATCATCCAACGATTCTAAACAGATGTATTCAAGATTTTATTTGCAAATAGCATATGACGGTGTTGTCGTCTAATCGGAGCAACTGTATAAATTTAAGAACTGTTGAGAAGGCTTGGTAGAAATCATGAGCATGGAGTATTTTACATGTCTGAGTTTGATAAGCTGTCAAAGCAGTCAAGCAGACATAATCAAATCATTTCTTTTGGTAAGCTCTTATGATACAATTACTAGCATTCAAAACAAAACATACAAAACAAGCGAAAAGTAGGGGGAAAAAGGCTCTAACTTGGCTTTGGGATTTGTCGAGGTAATTTATTACACAGTGTAGACTTCACACCTCAGTACCACTTTTGACATTGACTCCGGGGTGGCCACCTTTTTTTTTGTTCATCTATTAAAGATGAAATTACCTGTTTATATGACCAAAAACTGACTGGAAAGAGAAGAAGACGCTCTTATCGTTACTGCTCTACTACCTTTGAGGCTGTGTCTGACTTAATGATTATATGATACAGTAAACAGCATTAGAGTGTCCATGCATTTATAGTGCAATAGTACTTTTAATGCAAACATCAACTGTATAATTAGTTACACACACATATGCAATTAAAAAAAGTTTTTAAAAAGTGGAATTTTAAATGTAAAGCAGAGGCACAGCTGCAACAACAATAAAAAAGGGAATTTTACATATTAAACTAAAGATTAATGTAGTAAATACACCTAAATTCTGTATATGCATAGGAATGTGTTTGTGTCTTGATTTGATCTAATCTATACACTTTACAGCATTTTACAGTTATCTTCTTTGTGTCTATGCATACATCTGATTATTGTAGAAATACCACAGGGAACTGTTGACCCCAGGCAAGGAATTTAACTAAGCGAGTGAAGCATCAAATCTTTATGGTCACTTTCCACTTTTCACAGCAGAAGCTGCTATTAGCAGCGATGCACAAAGTCGTTTGGAAGTCTGACGAATAACTTGATTTACTATCACAGCTACATTAAGACGGTGGTACAATAAGTAATTAAGACTGCAAATGCCAAGGTTTGCAAATACACAATATTCAAACCAACACCACCATGACAGGTAAAGTAAAACATTGCAATGAGTTTTGATTGTAGTGCTATTGCTTTGGGTTGTGAACAAGCACTGCCAAATAACCCAAATTTAAAGGTATCAACTTTTCATAACTAAAAACCTATCAGTGCAATGCATGTATTTTTATTCAGCATGGGCCTACGTATATTACAAATATGTTGAGCATTGTTTATTGTCTTAATAACAGTTTACTCTGGGTGTGGGAAGATAATGAAGGATCACAATTGAAAATATTTCATCTCAAGATATTGTGCTCCCCAAGATCTCCTAATCAGCTCCATGACACTCGGTAAATCATTTTGACTCCCACTTCTTGTTCATTAAAACACAACTATGTCATGGAATATATCAGAGCATCTTGGAGATCGGTGAGGGATAACGATCTTACAGTCACTGATCCGTCTTAATTAAACAGTTCATAAATAAATTGGAGCTCCATGTGTCAAGCTGGAGAACTTGGACTAATTTTGTGTTCTAGCCATCAAAGCTAGCATACAGAAGGGATGTTGGTGATTTCTTCACTTATGCCTAATTACACAGTACAAGGTCAGAGGCGCTTTAGTATTTCAGTAGCTCTTATATGAAACCCCACTGCATTTATTTAAAAGAAGAAGCTCTACCATCACCGATATGACGTCATACAGCAAACATACTATCCTTATCTCCTAGAGAGCTTTGTTTGTCCGAGGTCAAAACTCAACACTAGCCCCCCATGGAGATCTCAAAACATCTATATACCTTTCCTCTCTTACTCTAAAGTTTCAAATGCCAGAACTGCAGATGTTCCTTACATCATTTCTCCAGTCCATCCATCCTCTTTTTAAACAGCCAGCATCACAAAATGACTTATTCGTAGAATGAATAAGTGGCCTCTGATTGCCACTTATGGACTCTACACATTAGAGAAGCTGAAAGTGGGGAGTGGACCACAAAATGAATGCTGTCCTGAACATTTCTTTTCCTCACAGGATTTTGGAAGCTATAATTACAACATCAGATGTGACAGGGAAACAAGCAGCCAAGAAGTATTGAAAGGAAGGCAGGAAGCCAGTCCTTAAGTGGAAGATTATAGCCATGGAACCACAGCACCTTTCTTAAAAGCCCAAAACCCAACCCTAACACACACATGAAGATTACCCAAAGCTAATAGCACAACGATTAGAATCCTCTAAAAGTAAAAGCCAGAATAAACAATCATTATCAGTCAGTATTAGATATTATAAGTACAATATTTTAAAAAGTATATGACATCATTTCTCATAGAGATTGTTAATATCAGTCCCATTTCTACTGCAAAGCAATCCAACATTAGTGACACACAGTAAAAACAAGACGAAAATCTCCTGGACCTCTGAGCTATAGAAGCTCAAGTCAGAAGCAAAGTGATCTACAGGGACGTTAGCGCAAAATAACACCTTGCCTTGAGCATTTGTTGATGTTTAATGTTTCATTTTGACAATGTTCTCCCTTCAGGCTCTGTTTAGAAGCTCAATCCTGTTTCTCTTTACTAACAGCCCCTCACTGTGTTGCGTAGATTTGTGTTAGGGAAAGGAAAAAAAAACAAAAAACCAGTTATAAAGATTTCGCCTGAATATGTAGCTGCCCGTGAGTTTTTGTCAGAGTGACTTCCTGTCTTGTGTCAGGGGGTGGGTCTCAGCAGGTAACTACAACAACAACCCATAATGGAAAATTAATGTCTTCCAACTGAGACAACACACTAACTTCACTCACTGGGTCGGGTAAACACTATTAGACCATCAAATCTGTAGTGCTCCTGGAAGTTCAGTCATTTGCACGAGCTGAGTAATTATCGCAAAATTCATGGAAATTTCTGTAACAAATGTATTCATTATTCATGCGCCTATTTTGTAAGGCTGGAATCCTCTTTGTGAGAAACGATAAGCAGCTTGATTTAACTGAGATTGGAAAGTCCCAAATGGTCTATCCTCCCTACTCACTACAGGATAATGATGTGTTTCTTTGCCTCACAATAGTAAATGAAAAGGTACTTAAACAGTCTTTTTAGCAAGCTGAATTATACAAAGAGTGTAAAATAGTTTATTTTAATAATCAGTCTAAATCTCAGAATCTCTAGTTCTTAATGCCTTATAACAGTTTACAGCAGATTTTTGTTAAATTGTTTTTACACTGGCTACTGTCCTAAAATTGAAGATTTAAATGCTTTCTTAAAAGACACCTTGAACAAAAACCTTTTGTTATCTCAATACACAGGAAATATCAAATATTAGAAAGAAGAAATCTGAAAAATACCATAAAACATGTGCATGAAAGAGAAAAATCGTTCTTTTTTCCATATTGTGAGTCCAGTGTTATACCATAAAATGCCTAAATGAAGGTAACATCAAATCTAAAGTTGCTTTTTCATTGAGATACAACAGTATCTTGTTTAGTTTCAGCAGCTGAGCAAAAAGCCCTGCTGCTTGCTTTTCTGTTGCCAAAGTCTAATTAGGCAAACTGAACAAATAACAGTGAGACAGAAGTCCTCTGCATATTCAAACAAAAGGGCTCCTGAATTTGAGCAACCAGAAGGAGCTGAAGGGAGGGAGAGAGAAGAGAGTGAGCTGATCACAAGAAAATTAAACGGCACTGAACCTTGTAAACAAATATTTCAACAATGTTAAACACAATGTAGGAGATGTCTGGTGCCGCTGTGGTGTGAAATAGCCTTGCTCTGTTTGGAATGGGGTTTCACGTATGATGGACACAGAACTTGAAACAAATAAATAAATAAAAACAAACAAAAACAAAAAGCCTCACATGGATCTGTAATTGGGTATCAGTTAATGTTAATACAAAGGGGTTTAATAGAAAGACTTTCTCATAAATGTGACCAGTGGAGCAAGGTGAGACTTCTTCTACTTATGAATTTAAACAGAATCCATATTTCTGCCTGCTTGGAAAGTCCAGTATTGCCCTTATTAATAATTTGTCCTTTACTGATGTGTCCTGCCTTGAGCTGTCAACTACTGTACTGTATATTTCCCTGAACTATATCAAGGTACTGCAGTCGTAATGTTGAGGTGAAAGAGGAAAAAAAGACACCGAAAACTGCTTTACCCTCAATTACATATATATATTTTTTTTTCTTCCCAAGTCTGGTTCTCTTTAAAGTCATTTACCACTTTTTAGGCTTTGTGTGGGCAAACGCATGAGATGCTGTTGCAAGCTGACCCTTGTTGGCATAGCAACAGACTAGTATCTTGACATGATGATGGCCATGTTTGTGTATTCTCATTCTACTTCGCACTCCTCTGTTTCCTTTATGTTCCCAAACCTGCTTCATCTCCTCTACTTTTGCTCTCCTTTTGCGAATTTGGCCTTAACACTGTAGCATGCACTTTACCTCGTCCAGTGCTTTTATCTTTCAGTTCCTCCATGTGTATTTTATTACATTACCGAATCAAGATAAAATGCTCAAGTTAAGGGGGGCTTATACATTTGAAAAAGCTATATAACTAAGAATTCTGTAGTTAAATTAAGTGCGCAGTAAAATCTGCATGCTACTCACAAAATTGTGCCCGTTAATCGCCTAAATCAAATTGTGCTTGGAAGATAAGCAAAAAATAATAAATTGCATTAACTATCTACTAAAACAAAGGGGGAAAGAGTTGAAAAAAGGCACAAAGGACAGAAAGAAACAGAGTACAATGAAAGTGGACAATTATAGCCAATGCTATTGATTAAAAAAAAATTTCCATAATGAAAAAATACAAGAAAATACAAGAAAATACAAGAAACAGCACTGAGGACATTTCGATCCTTGAAGTAAACAAGAAAGTATTAAAATTAAAATGTAAATGTAAAATTCAAATGTTAGTTTCTTAAAATTAGCTTAAGTTTTGTTACGGTTTTGCAGACTTTGATCAGTCTCAACCAGTTCGATCCGATTCTCAGCTAGAATGAGTCATTAAGGGGTTTCCGGATATACTAAGCATTTGATGGATGCCAAAACAGCTGATATGAGATAAGATGACCGTGGAGGCCAGTTCATTAGATGTGCCATCCTTCAATGTTCTTCTTGGCCACACATACCCAAAAGGTATCACTTTGAATCACTTGCTTGTTAAAGAACAAATTAGAATCTGAATAAGCTCAATCGAGATAAGATAGTATGCCACTGCAGAATGATTGGAATAAATGACATATAAATAAATTATAATAAATGACCACAAGCTCAGGATAGATACAATAAGATCGCTAGAAAAATTGTACTGCTTTTATTTGGCTAATTTTGTGATCTTGTCTCTTTTCAGCTCAGTGAGAGTCATCAGGCTGATTCAAACTGCTCTCATTTACTGTTGTGGCAGCTTCTTTTTTTTTCTCACACATCGACATTCCATGTGGAGTTGATCAGAGACAGCTGGAGTGAAATAATTTCTAACTGTGCAAGTATAATAAAAGTTTTCGAACAACTGTTACACAGACCAACTTCTTTCTAGCTTCTACCTTATGTGTCTCTGACTACACAAACTCTGTGGAAGTAAACAGGTGAGCGAGAGAGAGAAAAGTCCAGATGAAACCATAGGGTCCTCAAATGTAGTCTCACTTTTCACTTGTATACCTACAACTGAGGCAGAGGAGACACAAAACGACTACAGCAAGACAACTTTTTACACAAGAGGACCAGCTTTACCCCAGTCAGATTTGCGCACTGTTAGACCTCTGCCTTACCACCACATATTTTAAGTACAAGGGTTTCTACAGATAAAAACATGGATGTGCTATGGATCTTCAGTGTCACACATTGTAGCCAACCTTTACATGGAAGAAGATGAAAGAAAAGCTCTTGGCTCTTTCAAAGGCAGAGCACCTAGCCACAGGCACAGATGTGTAGATGATACCTGGTCAATTCAGTGCAGAGGACAGAAGCATAAAGTTCACCAGAAGATACAAAGGATAATAGTTTTCTGTTTGTGGACTGCGCTGTGCAATGGAAGTCTCAACACTGAAGTTTACTTGAGTTTACCCGCAAACACAGACCAGTACCTACTCTTTGACTCCCACCACCCTCTGTAACCAAACTTGGGGTAATCAGGACCCTTCAATGAAAAACCGAACAACATTGTCATCTCTTATGTAGCATCCCAGGGCACTTCAAACTGGTTTGTCCCAAAGACGAAACTCCCAAACACAAACTAAACAACATAGTGTATGCTCTACAGTGCAGCGAGGAATGCTCAGACTTCTACATTGGAGAAACCAAACAGCCACTTCATGAACGCATGGCACAACATAATAGAGTCACCTCGACAGAACAAGACTCAGCGGTACATCTGCATCTAAAGGATAAAGGTCACTCTTTCGAGGATGCCAATGTTCACATTTTGGACAGAGAAGACAGATGGTTTGAAAGAGGAGTGAAAGAAGCCATCTATGTCCACTGTGAACGACCATCTTCTAAAAGAGGGGATGGCTTATGACACCAACTGTCTTCCACCTACAATGCAGTCTTGAGATCCCTTCCCAGGGACTTCAACCCCAACTTACACCTTGCATCAGGTGATCTCAATACGTCAGATGATAGGGTGAGGCAAGGTCCCAGAGTGGTTTCACCCAAACCATTGGTGATAAGGACCCATGGCTTTTTTCACATCCTGGCTCATGTTTTGAGGCACATCATTGATAGTGGGTCAACGACCCTCTTAAGGGACAACTCCCACCAGGGCTTAAATACCTAGGACTCTCCACCACTTGATTTTAGAACTGAAGAAGCCTCTTGGACGAGAGATGAAGTCCAGTCGCTTTCTTTTTAAGCTCCGTAGATTGGCTCAAGGTTACCAATATCCGATCCAGCTTTTTGGGTCAGTATTGAACCAATATCTGGTCCAGAATGTTGTATAATGTCTTAAAAATCCAGATAGAGTTCAGTTGTTCTTGTCAAAATATTACACTCCGGAGTTTAGACGCCGGTAGTGGTGGTAAGCCTTGTTAAAGTAGTTGAGTAGTTGCTGTGCACCAACCTTGGTACATCACAGTTAATTGTCTCAAAAGTATTGAGAAGACTAGAAATTTCACCAGCTGACTATTGACTTGACCCAGGTGTAACTGCAATGACCTAATCGAGATGGTTAAAAGTGTGCAAGTTTAATGTGTTTAGTATTATCCCAGTCGGTAAAAACAGTAACGGTAAATCTATATGAACAAATAGGTGTGTCCAATCTGATACTTTATGCTTATTTATCCAAAGCACATTTATGTCAGTTTCACTGATATAAATATATCAGCTAGATATCTAAAATAAAACAGAAACAGGGTGTTTGGCTGCCAGTCTGTTTGTTATATCACCACCATTTTCCCATGCTGTCAACCTCAATGCTTACATCATTATTCTAGTCCAATCAACTTCTCGCCTGCCTTTTTTAAGCCAATCTGCCACCACCCTGGATGGTTTTAATTTGTGCTCTCTGTCATTCTCCCTTTCAGACTCTCATTCATACAACCCACTTCCTCCCCATCTCTACCTCACCCAAGTGACTCAGAGATCCACCTAAGCCTTCATCTTCAACTTCACCACTACTATCATCTAGATTCCGGGGTGTCCTGTGCTTAATCCTGTCACCACTGGAATTCCGTTCCACCACGATGGGTTATCGGAGTGTAATTGCCAAATACATCGATTAATTTATCTTTCTCAATAGATCATGTTCAGCTCTTCCAAATGATCTCTGCTCATTTAACCTCCTAGGACCTGGCGTCCACATATGTGGACATCACATTTTGGGTTGTCTAGACCAAAATGCAAAATTTAGCTCTACAAGGGCCTGATATCCACTTACGAGGAAATTATACTGCCACTGTTCTCGAAATTTAAAACGAATGTACTCGTATGTGGATCTGATTTTTCTCAGAAACAAAAATCAGGTAAAAAAAAAAAAAATCAGGTAATTCTTTGTTTTTACATTCATCAGGTCCCAATCAGCCCAAATGGCAAAGAGAAATTAAAAATGCCATGAAAGAGTTTGGGTCTTAAAGAGGAAGTTTGATTAACCTCCTATTTAGAAGTTTTTAGCCATGCCAATGGCATGGTTGGTCCAAACAAAAACATTTCAAATACCAACAGTTGGATTTCCATAAGAAGAATCCTATTAACCTTTTGCAGTTACTTAATGTTCCCTTAAGCACCATCAGACATCGAGTTTTCACTCATCCTGTGAAATACAGCATCTCAGCATTCGGCTAAGTTAACTGACATTTTTGGGTTGTTTTTTTTTTTTTAAATAAAATTTTTCAGTTCCCAGACACTACTTTCAATTTTACTGACTTTGGTCTGAGTTTGTCTCCTCTGTTGTGACTGAAGATAAATTTCTCAACATCTGTTCAGAGGATTTCAGTAACTGCAGTGCAGGTGGACATATTCATGCCTCCCCTGAAAGAATTAATTTAGATTGATAACCTCCCTTTTGATAGAAAATTATTGTTATTCTCTGTAATTGGTCCAATAGTTTGGTTAATGACTAGTTTACCGTATTTTCCGCACTATAAGGCGCACTTAAAATCCTTTAATTTTCTCAAAAATCGTCAGTGCGCCTTATAATCTGGTGCGACTTATCTATGAATTCTGGCTGTGTTTACTG
>VUQG01036557.1:0-15022 GCA_015106755.1 Etia nguti
TATACTGGATGAAACTAGGTAAGGAAACGCGAAGCAGCATGGGGTAGTCATCTTTAAGATAGATCCTGTGTGTGTACATTCATCTGTGCATGAGACTTATATGAGCACACTGCAGCTCTCTTGTGTGAGGTGCTTCTTGTATAGGTCTAAATCTGACTATTGAGAGCAAAATCTAACCAGGGGTATGCAACACATGCAGATTATGTTTCTTGTGGAATCTGGCATAATCAAGAGCTTCAAAACAAACCTGTGTGGTAGCTGTGGCCTCAACACTGTGTCCAGATATGAGATTTTTTTTTTCTGCATGATGCTAACAATTTATTTCATATTGAAGAGACTGACTGTCTGTGACAACAATAACTGAAATACAGCTTTACTGTAAGACAAACAGTACGGACCACAGTAGGACTTGCTCAGGATAAATAGCTTGCTCACATGACCTCCTCATATCAAAATTCCAGCAAGAATCGTTGCAAAACACCACAGAAACTCGACTCCTCATAAACACATCAAATAAATATAGCTGACCTGAGGTGTGTGGCCAAGAAAAATAATATGAATATTAATGCAGTAATTCTTCTCCAACAAAAACATATTGAACTAAAATCCTGAATTGAATATGTTTTTGCCAGAAAAAATGCTTATGAATAAAAGGAAATAGTTTAGACCTCCACTAAGGTAATAACCTCCCCTGCTAGCTGTCCTAAAGCCAAATGTCTGAGTTTACTGTGTAAATAACAGTAAGAGTAATAAAGTGGCATTTTGACTAACGAGAACTGACAGAACCTGTATATTGTATATACAAGGTTTAGATTTTGCTTCCTGGTGGGGTTGGGGGGGGAGGCTAAATACTTACTACCGTTACATGAAAACTTCAGTGTGAGCTAGATGGCTGTTTCAGCAACTGCTGGGATTATTTTAGTTTACACAATAGCAAAGTAGGCTGTGGCGCAGCAGAGCTCTAAGAAATTACTGTTTTTGTCAATGCATGGGGAACAAGACTACATGTAATAGCTCTATAACCACTAAGTATATGAAAGTTGCATGTAACTTACGGGTCTCGAAAGTGAAGCCAGTGCTGATGTGCCAGCAGGAGGCTGCTACTTTGATTTCAGAAAGCAATCTAAGATCTAATTAAATGTTAACCTGAGTAAACACTTTCCAAAACAGTTGAAGGTTTTAGTTACTTGTTTTAATTTGTCTGTTTCTTATTGAACGCAACACATTATTTATTTTTAAAACTATAATTAGAATCAAAAAGGATGATAGAGAGGAGTGTGCCTTAGGGTGGGCTTACCTGGTGACTGACAATTTGCCACAAGGCCCCCTCGTTCCTTTCTTGTGACCTCTATTTTCAAAAAGCTGAGATGATGACAGCAAAAACAGTCAGTGCGAGTCCTCATAATGGGATTTTTCTAACCAATAACTATAATGGCTATGTGCATCTTTTATGTACATTCTATTAACAAAACATAACTTGTATTAATTAATTAATGTTAATATTAATTAATATTTAATTTAAACTAATGGAGATTAAAAATCCAAACAAACAAACAAACACAAAAAACTTTGTAGATGAGACATATTTCCCATACATCTCTTTTGGATAGAGCTTTGTCTTTTTTTCCTTTTCATTTATGAACTATATTTTAAAGTGCAGTTGTTCAGCCTTTTCATGTGATTGCTCCATTACGACATTAACTGATAGAAGCTTCTCTAGCATTTTCTTGAGTACAGACTCTGATACAATATCTTTTACCTGAAAATGTGCAGCATTAGCAAAGCTATGAAATAAAAGACAAAGAAATTTTAATTAGGAAGTCAATTTCAGATATGTCGCAAACAAACACAGTCTTAGATAACACATTTCAATACATTTTAGCTGATTGGGAACAGGAGACGGGGCTGCCTCAGAGAACCTGAGATGTTAAAGCTATTGCATAAAATTTTTAAAGCTAATCTGTATTCTTTTGGCAAAGATGTTTTCTTACAGTGGGTTTATTGTCCCTACAAATGTGTAAAGCAGGAAACTTAGAGTCTCAAAACAGTTTTGACTCATTTCAGTCTTGACTTCATTTGCAATTTCTGCTCATAATATACACTAAATATATCCTTCATAGTCATGTATTGTAAGCAAATCCAGCAGCACTAAAGACTGCAAGTGAAATGCCTTGTGGAATGAAAAACACTCAGGAATAAAATGGCAATGCAGAGGGTAGAAACTCTAAATTTGGATTCTGTATCATGCTGAGTGGTTTGGTTCAAATTGACGTGACGTCTCAAGCAAACATCAGGTGGCACAAAATCCATTCTCAAATAAATCCAAATACACACATAAGGGGTGAGAGAAAGTGTGTGTGTGTGTGTGTGTGTGTGTGTGTGTGTGTGTGTGTGTAAAAGAGAGTGAAAGGGTAAGCCTTTGCTGTGGTTAAACATTAGCGCCAGGCAGTCAGTAATCCAATCACACACACATGATCTGTGCCCTTTTGCAGGAAGCGCCCTGTGAAGGGTCTCTATCTCAGGACTTCATTACAATTAAATGAGCGCATAAATAGTGCACACATGGTAATGAGAAAATGGGAGGATTAGAAATACGAAAAGGCAGAAAGAGTCTGAAGTGAAATGCAGTCGTGCAAGAAGTGAAAACAAGTAGACCTATGAGGGAAAAAGTAAAGATATTACTTAAAAATGAGCAAATGACCAACCCCCCCCCAAAAAACTACACCCTGAGCATTTGGTATAAAATCCTAGTCTGTGTGTTTGTATTTGGATAAATGATGTTCTCTGTGTTTCAGCATATTAATTTTGAAAGAAACTAATGGATACAACATCATTATGGTGGTGAGGAGGAATATACTTGTCCCTTACCTGATCTCAGTCTGTTTGAGCTGCTGTACCATTTAATTAGGTGATAACAGCCTACTCAGAGGTGGGGGAGGCAGTATCTAAGCCACGTTAATTATATCTTCTATTTTCCCAGGCAGGTCTATAGATATCAGTGGAATTTAAACTAGGAATTTTGTACTGTGATCCAAAAATACTTATAAACATAAAAGAAGCACAATAAAGAAACCTCTAAGTTGGTTTCATATGTCATTTTAAATCTAACTCTCTCATCAGTTGGTCTACTTGTAGGTCCATGTATAGTAGTCAGGATTTCCTTTGAGGATGTCAATACTGCCACCCGGAGCTGCTGGTTCCTGGTATATTGTTGCCCACTCTTATAGATCTTCCTTTTTAAGAATGCTCCTCATGTCCTTAGTAGGCTTGAGGTCAGTGGATGATGGCTGTCACAGAGTGATTGTTTTCTTTTTTATTCCAAGGAGTAAAGGATGTTTTGTGCAGCAGGAGATACAGATACCATTTTGAAAAGGTATCTCTTGGAATCATTTCATGTATTATAGAAATTCTTTTTATTAGTCTTCATCTTTAACACTAGAAATAACCAATTAGAATTTGATGGCCACTTGTTCAGGCCACAGTCACCTGTGTGGCAAAAAAAAAAAAAAACTGTGTCCAAGGATTTCAGAATCCAACCTTTTCTCATCACATGTCTGGCATTGCACATCTCTCACTCCCTTACTCACCCTTATGAGAGCTTAAAAAAAACCTCTTTTGCACCACATTTAAACCTAGTGGTTAGGTGTCATTTTTCTACATGCAGGATTGCTGTTGTGAACCATGACCAGCTCTATTCAGTGTCTAAAGATAACAAATGAGTGACAGTAAAAGTCAAAACCAAAAAATACCCCAAAAGAAGTCAGAGATTGAAAATGAAATAATAACAATAATTTAAAAAAAAAACCTCCGACCATCCCTGAGTCACAGGAGTATCAACCTTTGAAACAGAACTGTTATCTTTCTCTGCCACAGGTGGTGTATTAACAATTGCTGCCAAAACACCTTGTGTGTAAGGAAGAGATGCCAGAAACATGTGACAGATCAGCAGTATTTGATGCACTGGGATAATAACGGATCACCAGAATCTGTAGAAAACAAATTTGATCCAAACTCAATGTGCAGAAACAAAGAATGAAACTGTTCAAATATGTATTCTGCAGACCTGCTGCTTATAAAGGGAAAAAATGATATTCCATATCAGATCTTGATAAATTAAATATTAAAGTTGATAATCTTTCCTGAAAATGAATTGTGTAATTTGTGGAAACCCAAATTATCAAACCATAGAGAGCTGTATTCAACATCCTTTTTTTTGAGCAGTTAAAATAAATCTAATTTGTTCTTATTGTTATCTTTTCATATCAACCCAACTCATAGTGACAGGAGTGTTGTCCTCTTGGACTCAGGGGAAAGTTTGCTGTCAATTGCCCGTGTAATTTAAACTCCATCCTCTTTCCCGTATTGATCCTGGTGTGTCACTTAGCTGTGCAGCACGATGGTGTATATCTGTTGATGCAATATTTATAAGATAACTTTATAATTGTTAGGCAGCATTCAGGTCATGTCGAGCTATGTGACGGCTTGTCAAAGTCAAAAGGTTATCAAAGGTTATCTTTCTAACACATCCTACCTACTTAACCACCCACTGAAGAGTTTACTTTTGATAACACAGAAATTGCCCTCCTTGGATAAAGTTGATAATGTCAAAACAATCAGAAAGAATAAAACAAAGAAGATATCATTCAAGCCTTTGAAATGTTGGTAGCATTTTTTGTCAGGGATATTTTGCATATCCGTCTTAGATCTTAGTCAAAATCTCTGCAGCAACACAGCACATGATTTATATATTATTTAATTTCTATTTTTTATGAGTTCTGTGTTGTCAGAAAGAAGAAGCGACTAATTTTCAGACATTAGGGTGAGTGCAGCACGGGAAGTAAAGCGTGTCATCTAATAATTGGAAGGTTGGTGGTTCGATCCTTGGCTGCTCCCAGTCTCTGTGCCAAATATCTTTGAGCAAGACAGTAACCCCAGTTTGCTCTCTGATGCATCCATTGGAGCATGAATTTTTCTTTCCAAGCTCCTTAGACTGTGTGTGAATGTTACATAGAAAGCATTCACAAAAAAGTGAATGGGTGAATAAAGCGCTTTGAGTGCTCATGTAGAGTTGAAAAGCGTTCTATAAGAGATAAGAGCCAGTCTGTTTACCATTTACCATGTAGGTTATACATGCTTGTATTTGCCCAACATTTACTCTGCTACATTAAAAGTCATGGGGGAAATTACCTTAAATCCTTTCTTTTAGATTCAAGAAAGGAGGATTGTACTAACCAGACAGTGTTTGCACAGCTTGTCTTTGTGGAAGTTTATGAATGCTGAGAAGACACACAGTCTGAAATGCTAAGCTAGCTATAGCAATGATTTCTTCCATTAAATCTTCAAAAAGCCATCCCCGAGGGACTAAATGCTTAAACATGCTACAATAATCTATATGAATGACTTCAATCGCTCACTCATGTTGTTTAGACAAGTGGTTCTCTAGACAGCAGGCCAGTTCTTAGAAGCCATGAGTTCATGAACGGGCATTATCTCTGTAGTTCTCTCTGTAGCAATTTCTCTTTGGTTGTACCTTGGCTAAAAGTTTTTGTTCTGTTAAACGTCAGAAGCTAATAGTTATCTGTGTGGATGGCATTGAAGGAACATCAGTAAAATTTATCCACCACAAGTCACAACCACAAATACATTTTTACCTTATGGGAAAAACTGGATCAGCTAAATCTACTCTGTAGATACTACTATAGATGTTTCGTTCTTCACTTGTCCAGTTTCCTCCATTGTTTTAAGGACACGCTGCAGACTGTGCTGGGATATGCCAGGTTTTCAGCTAATAGCTCCTTGCGAATCACCTTGTTGGTGCAAACATGTCATTTTATGCCTAAGAAACTGTGTTATCCTTGGCATTTTACATAGGATTTAACTATAGAGTTAGGAACAAATGATGTGTTTGTGCGACAGGCTAGTAACAAAGTACCTAAAGACACCATTTAAAATGGGTTCTTTGCTAAGCTCTCTGTTATGTGTAGACACAACACTGGTTCATCCCTTGAGTTAGGTGTTTTTTTATGCATGAATCTTTCATAGTGTTAAGGCCTAAAACTAAAAAACAATGGTCAGGTTAAAGGACTGGACTGGAAATAAGAGAAAAAGAAGCCCATGTCCAAAGAAAAACTTTTAAAAAGCCCTGAAAAGTGTTGCTTAAGACCATTTAAAATAATTACAAGAAAGTCTGGCTCCTCAGAAGCAAAATATATATATATAATATAATGAGAGGTGACTCAAGACTTTTGCACAGCACTGTAGTTGCAAGTACATGCGTTTGTACTGGTATTCACAACAAACAACTACTACTTGTAGTTGGGAAAGGTGTTAGTTGTAGACACAGATATGAACCTGGGTTACAGTCTTTGAAAGGTCAGTGCGCTAGCACATTAAATGCCCTATCTTGTGCTGAATATGTAAATGCATGTATGGTCGTGATGAGACACATTTTCAAAATGTGAAATACATAAAGGCTGCTTCTTTCTCTTGAGTTGTCATAAACAATAGCAACAGCAATCATAAGTGCAGCTATTTACATACATTCCGTATGTAGACAAAGCATATCACAAGGCACTTAGACTTGAAAGACATTTACATCATGTATTATTCATGATACAGGCCATATAAAGCAACTATACAGTTGATGAACAGAAACAAAAAATCTAAAAGCTGTGGAGAAGTTGAGACTTTTTCGATGGAGAAAATTAAATGTTAGTATATTTGTTTTTTTTGTGATACCAGAATATCTTCAGCCTAAGTCACGCTGTGTCCCTACATTGTTACAAGGTGTTTCCCATCACTTTGAAGCACTTAATTAGATAGCTATGTGCTGTAAATCATAATAACTGCACCCAGCTTACTGAAGTGACGTGAACCCTCAGTTTCTGATAGGCCAAACCATTTCTCTAATTTTTCTTATAAGGTTCCCTGAACCACCCAGAAATCCCAGTATAGTAGTTGAACTGCAGTGAAACATTATGATGTGATAGTCAGGCTCATGAGGTTTATGTGGCAGCGTAGTGCAGGGAGAGTTAAGTTCTTCATATTGTTGGTGCTGAATGACAAACCAGCAGCTGGACTTGAGCTGAAGTTTCAGATACCTCCTGTGTAGGTGTAAGGTTTTGTTATTTTGAAGTACCGAGGACACAGACTCTGTACCTGCATCACATAACAATAAACTTGCTTTAACCACAGCAGTTTGCAGCAAACACAAAAATTACTGTGTGGGTGTTTGAACCTTGATGATGAGAAAATGTATTTAGGCACATCCTCCTGTGTTGCTCCTGCTCGTGTGCTGCTGCTGAAAAGTGACAGCAGTTGCTGTAGGAATAGTTACACTTTAAAGCTACAATATGCAACTTGGTGCCTTGAGGGGGCACAGGAAAAGAGTATTGGTCCCCATGCCCTCCCCCTCAGTTTAGCAAGTTTACACCCCAACACTTATCACTCATTTTGATTAGCTGTCTACCTAGAAATGCTATCTAGCCTGAGGCTGAGCTAACTGGCGTCCATATGCCCACAACAGGTGTTGAAGAGGCAGTGAACGCAGGTAATAAAACAAGCGCTGGTGCTCACTCTTGTTTCCAAATGGCCCTTTACTGCCACACCTTCAGCTTTGTTGCTCCTTGATTTCTTTCCGCCTCTTTTCGTCTGCTCTGTGCCGTCACTCCCATGCCAAAAGATATTTGCGGCAAACACAGAATAAAATATGCATTTCTTTTTACATGATTTTGCATGATAACATTTATCATGCCCCTTTAAAAGATGGGAGCTAAAACACTATTTATTTATCTATTTACTCATTTATTTATTGATTTATTTATTCATTCAAAGTAAAACTGGCTGTTCACCCTATACGGGGCCATTTTCACATTTTGTGAAAGCCTGCAAAGGCTTTATATCATAATTTACTTTGTGTTGCCATTTTCTGACACAGGGACAGAAAGCATCCCTTAATTAAAATAATTAAAATGCATATGCATGACAGCTGAATTCTATTTTGAATCCCCAGAGATAAGAAAAAGAAATCCTCTACATTGTACCTGAGGTTATATGCACCCAACTACTCCCTCTTTCCTTAGTGCGCAGTGAGCAATGTTGCTACTTCATCTTTGTCTGGGATTCTTTGCTTCATGCTTGCTCTGTTTCTTTATTTGAAGGTGTCCTTGAAAAAACAGTGGAGGGGGAAGCTGCTGCTCTCACCAAGGCTAAGACCCTTTACAAGTCCTGTACCAATGAGAGTGAGTCAGTGGGCAAAAGACATTAACACGCTATGCCTTTTTAGATCTTCTCTTATCCTAATGTGAATAGTCATTTTGTAAATTGCTATTGAAGGTTAAATGTTTCTTATTCAGTTTTTGTATTGTCTATCAACAAAACTGTCATGAAAATGTATATGAATCATTAGTTTTAAAAAGAAGAACTGAAATATTTCAGCTTTACATGATTCAAATGAATGCTTTCTTCAGAAGTGCTTTGCTTTGGAAGCCACATCAATAAACTCCTCAAAGGCCTCTGAATTGCCACAGGTTTGATATGTACTTGATAAAAAGCAATACAGTGGTTTAATTTCTTTTTAATTGATTTTCACAATTTTATGGGTAGAAAATAAATGTATCTACCACACAAAACCTATTTTCTTTGATTTTCGCTTCTAATTAGGTTTAATTGAGTTGAGAGGGGGGAGTCCTCTGCTTGACATGCTGCCTGATGTGTCTGAGTGGCCTATAGCTGCTGACAACTGGGAGACCAATTATGGTAGAGAACTTTATTTCTTTTCCAAGTGTCATTGGGCATGATGTTATTGATGCCATTTCTTTCTTTTTCACTTCTTTTTTACTTCTTTTGTCTTATTTCTTCAGGGAGAACATGGAGGTTGGAGGACGTCATTGCCAAGTTGAATGAAAAATATGGAACTCTGCTATTGGTTAACTTTTTTGTCGGCACTGATGATAGGGATTCAACCTCACATATCATTCATGTAGGTGTATGCCTGTGGCAAGATAAGACCTCACCTCCCTCTGTTCATATTCAAAAAGCCCTCATGTCCCTCTGTTCACTGAAAATAATAACTAAGCCTTTATTTGGCTTTGATACTGAAAATAAATGTCTTCTTCTCCTTGCCAGTTTGACCAGCAAACAAGCCTTGGCCTGGTGTCCAGAGATTACTATGCGTGCACTGGTCCTTATGGAGAGGTCAGTTTGCATGTTTATATGTATACAAATCCACATGCCAGTGTAATGCAGTTAAAGCTTTTTAATCAATGAATAATGAAAGCAGTTCCAAGTATTCATTTGAGCCCCTGGATTTCATGTCCCTCGAAATTTGTTCTGAAAAACACGGTGTCCCACAAATGATGAGGGTATCAGCCGAAGCATCCGTTCACATCAGTGCACAAATAAATTTTATTTCTACTCTTAGAAATGTAGTGAGTGCGCATGTGATGAACGAAAACACACATAATGCTGATAACTCTATCTCAATCCAAACCAGATGTGTGAGTGGAACAGATGTCCTTTGCTCTGGTTTCACTTTACTTCCTATTTTGTCTTAATTGATATGCAGAAGGTAGTACATCTGTACTTGGTTTGCTATAGACTAACTTTGTATCTGCCAAATCTTGTTTTAGCCAGTGGTTACTGAAACCAGTGAGTTACAAATGTGTGTATTTTACAGGCATGTCGGGCCTATGAGCAATTCATGATTGACCTGGCTAAGCTGATTCGCACTGACCGGGGACTGGTGATCAATGAAACTCGCATTAGAGAGGAGGTGACACGAGTTATAGACTTGGAGAGAGACATTGCTAATGTAAGTATGCATTTGTACTTTGCAGTTTTACAAGTAGAAATATGAATTCAAATACTTAAGAACTTCCTGTACTTTTCAAAATATGCTTATTATGGCTTTGAGGAACCATGGGAAAGAGATCTTGTTTTCAGTAATGCATACTGTAGTTCAAGCCTGCTCATGGGTTTGATTATGATCAATAACTGAATGTGAAATCATTCCCAGTCCATTGCGAGAAGTGTGGCAGATATAAAATAGAAATCGTGGAACTAAAACTGTCTAGTTGTCACTGGGCACATGTTGCTAGTGTAGACATCCTGATGGTTGAGAGCTGTCCATAATCAAATAGCTAGCAAGATTATGTGGCAAACTCAACTACACCACAATCAAAAATAAACCTCTTTCTCACATCTTACCTTTTTCCAATTAGTGAAAAAGGAGCAAGAATGGAGGAGCCAAACTGCATAAGTTTTAAGTTCCATAGATTACATGTTGTGTGTAGTTAAACACATATCATTTTATAAAATGTGAAATACACCTTTTTTTTCTGAGATTCTTCATTCCCGTTCTCCTTGACCTATCGATGTGCAGATAAGGGAGTGACATTTTCTTCTTGTTAGCTGAAAGAGAATATTTTTCAGGTAATGATAAGAGAGACATTGGGATGTCATTGAAATATAACTACTGTTAGTGATGCAAAGCAGGCTGATATTAAGCTAAACTAATCTCAAATTTGAGGCCTGGAATGGTAACTTGGAGCAAAGTGTCAGTTATAAAGCAGTGGGTAAATAGCAGATACCTTAATAAGCAAGTCAACATAATGAAAAGCACTTGCACATTTTTTGAGAAGATTCAGCTGATGAAATCCAAGATTTTCTGAATCATCTGAAAACTGTCAGTACCATACCTGATAGATCTCACTGACCTGCAGTGACATTTAGAGCTGCAGGCTGAGGTGACGTAATTACCGTGATCATTTCAGTATGTAGAGGCAAGCTGCAACTGATGTAAATTAAAATGCAGGCAAAAACTTTAACAGGGCAAAGACTTTGTGTAGGTTCAGTAGCTTTATCTTTCTGTTTAAAGTGGTACATCTGGAAAGATAATGGTTCAGAGGTTCCCTTAGCTTCTCCCCTCTTAACTTAACACCTAAGGCTTCTGTTAGCAGGATGACCTCCCTGTCGTCCATTTGTAGACCAAACCTCCCTCCTCTCTGTGTGTGTCTGTGGTTCCAGTCTGTAGCAGCTGATGTCTAAAACAAGCTGTTAACCAGCCTGATCCCAACACCGTGACTTTTCATCAACAGTTTTCCACACTCTGTGTTTGTCATCCTAGTCTGTTCTGCTCCGCTCCCTGCCATGCTTCACTTCTCCTCCACTCAGCTGCTGGCTTTTACAAGGCAGTCACACCATTCGTGCTCTGACATTTACAGAGCCAAAGCCTCCTGGGACGCCAAATACGTTTGATGCTGCTGGACCTGCACTGCAACTGTACGCATGTGTCAGGAAACAGGAGGGTTGTGTCAGCATTCTTGATTTTTAGCCCCTCTGTCTTGCTCTTTCCAAGGCTACTGATACCCCAGAGGATCGTAACAACCCTGTGTTGCTTTACAACAAGATGGAATTGGGGGACCTAAACACCAACTTCACCCTTGAGGTTGAATCACAGGTAAAAAAAAAAAAATTCTTTGTGTGCAACAGTTTGCTGTTTTCATTTCACCTAGATACCTCTTGCTCATCTTTATCTTCTTCTCTCTTTATCTCTGTGGGGATTTTTAAAAAAACTCTTTTTGAAGCTATTTGACTGGAGTTACTTCACAGCTAAAATAATGAATACCGTCAACATCAGTGTCCCTGACACAGAAAAGGTCATAAACTACTCGCCCAACTATTACAGAAGGCTCAACCTGATCTTGGACAAATACACCAAGAGGTGGGTGTGTTCATTTAAGTCTGTATCTGTGATGTAGTATAAAAGCCTGCTTTTGTCTCTAAGCTTGTGCGGGAGGGAGTGCACAGTATTGATAGCTTTGTGTGAGTATGATTGCTTTTTTCTTAACATGTTTTCTGTCTACTCACAGGGATCTGCAGAACTACATGGTGTGGCGTTTTGCTATGAACATGGTGGTGGGTCTTAGCAGAGCTTACAGAGACACCAGGAAAGCCTTTCGCAAGGTACACGCACAGTCCATGGAGGTTCTTATTTGCAGACACTGCTGCTTGCCTAAGTTATTAAAAAAAATGCAAACAACATATGGGTACAAGCAGTCAAAAAATGTTTGCAGTCATGCACCTGCTGGTATGGGGCTAAATGACTGAGGTACACCTATGCTTTGAATTAAATGCTAAAGTTAGCATGGGATCATGTTTAAGATGCCAACATGCTGATCATTTGCAGGTTTGTTTACCACTGTCACCACCTTGGTGGAATATGTGAGCATGTTAACACTTGGCAATTAGCACTAAACAGAAACCATCTAAACAACAGTGGAAACATAAGTAGGTTTGTAGGTATTCTATCATTGACCAAATTAACTCACATTTATAATGAAACCTGTTGGTGGTTACATTAGCAATAAAGGCTGCTTCCAAATGGTTATTTATTGCAGTTTTTGCTACTTTTATATAGCTATATCAGTTACCTTAAACTGATATAGTTTTTTTTTTGTTTTTTTTTTTAACATTGACAAGGTTACTGGAAGACCATCTAAGGTTAGAACATGTTTGAGATTTGTTTCTGTGACATGCAAAATAGGCACATTTTTAGAAAGTAGAAGATTTTATATTTTGAATGAATTTTGGGGGGGTTAAGAGTTTTCTTTTTCAAAAATTCTATAAAAAAAGCGGGGGATGAGAAGCAAACCCTACCACCACCCACACATCTAAATCTAGATGAGATGCCACAACCCAGTAAGTGCTAAGAAATTGATGCTAAAACTGCAGTATCAGTCAGGCTCTAATAAACAGTCGATTTCAACATGTTGCTTCATTCATATTCTTCCTCCATGCATTAAAAATCTTGGTAATCCTTTTTCTAATCTAATCATTTCCCCACTGCCCTATTTCCTATTGCCATGAGCCTCTTTAAACAATATGCTGACCAGCTTATCCTTCATCTTTAATTGATCTGTGCCTTGTTACTTTCCCTGCAGGCTCTGTCTGGCACAACATCAGAGGCAGCAGTGTGGCGACAGTGTGCTCTGTACGTCAACAACAACCTGGAAAATGCTGTGGGACGACTTTATGTGCAGGAGGCCTTCTCTGAAAAGAGTAAAGAACTGGTCAGTAAAAGCTCATTAGGCTTTGTATTGTTAAAATACATTAGACTCAATCAAAGATAAAGAGCTCCTTAAAATATGCTTCATTAGAAAAGATACAATCACTGTAATGGAATTCCGCACCTTGTTTATTGAAAGCCAAAACTGATCACCCAAAAATGCATCTGCGGGGCATCACAAGAGGAGTGTGGATGTTTATGTATTCAGTTATTCATAAATACAACACAAAAACATGTGTTTGAGGCACATCTGATGGAGAGTATTTTGACACCCACTTTTGTTTTTGTCACATTTGTGTCTTGTCTATCAGAATACTGTAGTTTTTGCTTGCCTCCACTCAAAGCAGCTGAACAAGGTGTCCTTGTTATCATGATCACACCACCCACACTGTAAATTCAAACTGCCTATGCATGTGTATGTGTGAGCTGTGGCATCTGAAATTGTGCATGTGAGTCCATTTTTATTTGTGATCATGTGCAACTTTCACAAATAAAAATACATTATTGTAAATTTCTGTCATATCATCAAGAAATTTACAGTATCTGTGTATGACAGTAAATCCTCTGATGCACACAGTACACACAGTACACACATTTAATCGTGACTAACTGACCTGCAGCTGCCACACTTTCTTTAAGTCACACAGATACAGTATCTTTTTGATATGTTCTTCTTTCCTTTCAGTGCGTACACTTAGGTAAATTGTTGTTTTGTACTGGTGCTATTAGTATACCATTGATACAATGTATACTCATGTCTGTGAAGGTTCTCAGTCATCCAGGTCATGGTAGTCTAAAGAGCTTGGAAAGAAAAGCGTCTGGACTTCTTTCAGTTGCTTGAAGACGTTTCACCTTTCATCCGAGAAGCTTCTTCAGTTCTAAGGTCGAATGGTGGATGTAGTCTCTCTCTTCACTTGCATACCTACCACAGAGGTAGTGGAGACTGTCAGAAAACAACTACAAGAAGACAGCTCCTTGAAAGACAGAACCTCCTTGGAAGACAGAATCAGCTTCACCCCCGACCAGATTTGCACGCTGTTAGACCTCTGCCTCACCACCACATATTTTAAATACAACAAGGGTTTTTACAGACAAAAACATGGATGTGCCATGGGCTCCTGGGTGTCACCTATTGTAGCCGACCTTTACATGGAGGAAGTGGAAAGAAAGGCTCTTGGCTCTTTTAAAGGGAGAGTACCTAGCCACTGGTACAGATATGTGGATGATACCTGGGACAAAATCAAAACCCAAGAAGTAGAATCCTTCACTGCTCACATCAACGCTGTGGATAAAAACATAAAGTTCACCAGGGAAGACACAAAGGAAAACTGTTTGCCTTTTCTGGACTTTGCTGTGCGCATTGAAGGGAATGGAAACCTCAACATTGAAGTTTACCGGAAGCCCACACACATGGACCAGTACCTCCTCTTTGACTCCCACCACCCTCTGGAACAAAAACTTGGAGTAATCAGGACCCTACAACACCGGGCAGAAAATGTTCCCTCTAAGCCTGAAGGGAAGAAAAGGGAACACACACATGTTAAGGAGGCTCTTAAAATAGTGGTTATCCTAACTGGGCTTTCATCAAGTCAGCAAAGAGGCACAGAAAAGAAGATCAGACACCAACTAGGGAGGATCAGAAAGAAAAACGCAACAACATTGTCATCCCCTATGTTGCCGGTTTATCAGAAAAACTCAGGAGAGTCTTCTCCAAGCACGACATCCCAGTGTACTTCAGACCCAGCAACACACTCAGACAAAAACCGGTTCATCCCAAAGACAAAACTCCTAAACACAAACTTAGCAACATAGTATATGCTGTACAGTGTAGTGAGGAATGCTCAGAGCTCTGCGTTGGAGAGATCAAACAGCCACTCCATAAATGCATGGCACCACATAGAAGAGCCACCTCCACGGGACAAGACTCGGCGGTCCATCTGCATCTAAAGGACAAAG